>MZNV01000319.1:0-15789 GCA_002081555.1 Protostelium mycophagum | reverse complement strand
GGACACTGTCACAAAATTATTACAAAGTTCACAGAAATTTACAAGATGACAAGAATTGCAACAAAAAATTGTGAAATTCACAGAAGACTTGCGCAGGGAATATATACGACAAAAATTGAGTAAAAATCACGGTTGCTAATGACGTTATGGCAGACTTCAAATTTTGGACGACGCGTCGGAAGCTTCTCGAAGTCGAGTTGATAAATGGAATGATGTTGAGCGATTCTTTATTTTCAATCATCTCGTCTTGATTGCCATCTTTCCAAAGTCAACATCAAGAAGATCCATCATCTCAGTGTCAAGGATAAGGGCCTGTGATGTGATCAATAAATGCTCTTGCATATCACCTCCTCCTGCATTCTTCTCACATTCCTCTTACATTTCTCCTCTCGCTCTAGTTTTATCTGTTCCTCTTGGCTGATCTGTTTGATTAGAGAGGCATGAGCCGAAATTGGGGGAGCCGGGGCCTTATCTTTGTCCATCTTCCTTCTCGCATAGATTACTGCTTTGTTTGCCTGGAAATACTTTCGATTACTGGCAGATCTACTCCTCATGGTTCTGGTGGCTAATGTCGCTTTCCACAGTAAGCCACCCATGCGTTCACTTGCACAATTCTCTAATTCTCTGGAGGGTGATCATTTGCGTACGACGATGAGAGTAATGCTTATGAAGAAAGAGCTGCTTGTTCTTGTTTCTTTTCTTTATTGTCTGTTCGTTGTTCGTGCACGACCATCAGGCAGTTCCTCAAAGTGGTTCAATCATTTGAGCTGAAGAAAAGAAGCTGTTGTGATCCGATGTCGACATTTCCGAAATGCGCTTCGGTCAGACGTCCGGCGTTTCAGGGTTAATCCTGAAATTGGTTTAAATTCATAATTATAATTATTGTCATGTTCCTTCGAGATTTCAGTTTGACATTTGATTACGTCAAATCAAAATCCTGACAATCTACAATGACGGTAATCTACAATGACGGTAATCAGAATTCCCAATCAATAGAAAGCATGCTTCTCGATATGGAGACGTCACACCTGAAGACTCACACCTCACTGAATAGTATACATTCTACAGTGTTACAAACTGGTCAGTTTCATAAAATACATGGCTGACGTTTTCAACGATTTCTCGGCCCTTCGCGAAGAAAAATAATTTTTGTGAATGGCATTATTTCCGAATGCAAGAATGAACCCATCAGACAGCGAGAACGAGAGAGTTCCCCTGATTTCTGTACAGAACAATCAGAGGCAATCTGCTCGTCCTCAATGTGAGTTGATTTGAAAGCCATTTTCATTTTCTGATCATCAATACAGCATTTTACTATCGTTACGAAGAGGAAGAGAAATCAAATGAAACAGATACAGAGAATCTGGATGAAGGAGGTGATTGCAAAACAATGATTTCCAGAAGAAGTAATTTATGATAGTGGATAATTCTCGTCTTGACAGTGAAAATACAACGAACTCAACTCCCTTCAAAAGATGGACCGATGCTGGGCTTTCGGTCGCTGATAAGTTCTCCTTGAAAGAGAGACTGCTGTACTACATCCCCGTTTTGAGTTGGATCCAACAGTACAAATGGAGTTACTTGAAAGGTGACGCCTTAGCAGGTGAAGTTGCAGACACGTCTAAATTGCACTGATGTACCATAGGGATTACTGTGGCTGCCCTTCTTGTGCCTCAGACTCTGGCATATTCCAATTTGATGCAGGTTTCTCCTGTGGTCGGCCTGCAGACTGGCTTCTTCCCTCTGTTAATATACTTCGCTCTTGGTACCTCTAAACAGCTTTCCATTGGCCCTGTCACAGTCGTTGCCATGCTGTCTTCTTACGCTCTGGTGCGAATTGAAATTCTTACTAATATTTTCCCGCACTTTTGAATATTAAATAAACGGCAGAACGACATAACGGGTATCGCAGAGGGACAACCGGACTTGGATGCATTTATTGCAAGAAGAACAGAATTGATCACAACACTGACCCTCTTAATCGGTCTCTTCACGCTTCTTCTAGGTTTGGTTCGGTTCGGGTGATTCATTATCGTTGTACATGGGAGATTTCACTAAGATATCATAGGTTTTTGGTGCACATATTTCCACGATCTTTGTTAAATGGATTCTTGAATGCTGTTGCGATCCACATCATCCTGGGACAGATATGTGTGTATCCAATCATAATTTCTCATTAACCTCTGACAGCCGCATTCTTTGCTGTTCCCACAAATACGCATTCCTTCGAGGTATTAAAAGAGATATTCGACCAGATAAAGAAGACGAACCTTCCCACACTTTATCTTGGACTTGGGTGTCTGGCTTTCCTGCTCACTATGCGACTAGTCAAGGTATGTTACAATTCAATGAAATATTTTGAAGGTTGTTTCCACTGAGGTTGTACAGAGCCTCCCATTCAAAGCTGTGAAATATATCAAGATGATTCCTGACATTCTGGTGGTGGTTATTGTAGCAACTATTTTGAGGTCTAAATGGGGTGCTTTGAGTTCAGTTGCGAAGATGGGAAGATCTCCGGCCGGATTTTTAGTTCCCGAATTTCCCCACTCCTGGGACGTGGTGAAAGAACTACTTCCCAGCGCCTTCTCCATCAGTATCATCGGGTAATTTATCTGATCTATATTCCTTCTTAGAAGATCTTTTCATCCTCTTTATTATATCCTGACGGGGCGCAGTATGGTGGAATCAACCCTAGTTGCAAACTCTTACGCGACCAAGTTGAACTATAGAGTCAGCACAAATAGAGAGCTCGTTGCAATAGGTTGGTTATTCACTGAGGAAGATTTTGATTATTTTTAGGAATGGCGAACCTTATTGGCAGTATTTTTCAAACTATTCCCGCTTTTGCAAGTCTTGGAAGGTGAGTTTATTCATGTCAAAGATAATTTACATGTTCAGATCCGCAATTAATTTCGCTTCTGGAGCTGTGACAACTGTCTCTTCTCTTGTCTCTGCAATAATTGTTTTGTTTTGCATATTATTTTTTCTTCCTTATTTGGAATATCTCCCAAAGGTGAGATCTTTCTTTTTTATTGAAAAGAGAAATAAATATTTTTCAAGGTGGCTTTGGCGGCTGTAGTAACAAATGCTGCAATTGGAATTTTTGAATTTCACGAACTTATTTTTCTGTGGAAGGCAAGTACTCACGATGTATTATTTTATAACATCAACTTCAGATCCGAGCTTACAAAGACATCGTCCTATTTTTTACCTCATTTTTGGCGGCAAACATTCTCGGTATCGAGTTGGGCATTGGAATCACCGTTGCAATATCTCTATTGCTCATCGTGAAACATACCTCATCACCACATTTAGGTTCGTTCCTTCTCCTCATCCAAAGATCTTACATGTTGCAGCAATTTTGAAGCAGACTGAGGTTAATAAAAGACAATTTGAGGAGGTGAGCAGAGAGCGTATTTTCTAGTATTAAGGAACCAACAGGTGGCCGTCATACGTGATTTGAACTTGTTCGAGGATAGACACGACTATCACTTCAAGAACTTGTCTGATCAAGGTGAGACGGACGATCACCATTAAAATATTGATAATTCAAAGGAGTATTGATCGTCAGGTTGGATGAGCCAATGTACTTTGCCAACATTGGCCAGATGAAGGAACTCTTAATCAAGCTTGAGCAAAGAGGTACAATGTTTGGATGCTTTATTTTTGTCTCGACGGTGTATGTTTCGGGATGTCAAGTCTGGTTTATTTTTTGTATCTGACAGAAAGCAGGAAAGACCAAGCTGGAGACATTGATCATTGATGCACACAACGTTCCTTTCATTGACCCCTCCGCATCTCACACACTACTGGAGATGGTGAAAGAATGGCGCAGCAGAGACGTTCTGGTGTGTTTTGTCAGAGCGAGACCCTCAGTCACAAACGCCATGGTATTTTCATTCAAACTGGACAAAAAAGCTGACAATTTTAGCTCATCAGTGGGGTTATTGATGTCATCTCCATTGAGATGATGTTTGGAAGAATCAGTGAGGCAATGGACTTCCTCGAAAAGAGAAAAGTTGATCATACCTCGAGCCTGCTCGATGAGGCAGAATAAATTTATTTTATCTTACGTTGAAGTCAGTGTCAATCGCCGTGCAATTTTCGATTGCATACAACAACTTCTCCCTCATAACTTCCTTAGTGGTGTACGCTGGTAAATCTAACGTATTGAAGCAAGTATCTAATTCATTCAGTCATCTTTCAACATGCAAGAAAACGAACGTGATGTTGGTAGAATCCGATCTGGATTCGTGTGGTTCTTTGGGACCAATCTGAACTCCCACCCATCGGGGTTTACTGGCAATCTTGAACAATTTAGTTAAGTTCTGCCAAAAAAGCTCACCTCGATCTGCCCCAAGTAAAACGAAGGAAATCAGCCTTCTCTTTTGCTGTGAAAGATTCCAACTGCAAAAAATCAACATGTGCTCAATTGAATTGCGGTACTCACGACTTCCCAAAACATCGTTTCTGTCTCTTGCGGCAGTCCGTCATTCTGTGCGTTCTTCTGAAAATCATTAAGAATGATCACCAGATGTTCTTACCCTCAATAATTCCACCGATATTTCTCTGTCACCACATACACTGTATTTTTTAATGAAACAAATGAAAGGTATAAAAACCTTCTCTCCACAGCGGACCATGAGGGCATACTTGTAATCGAGATATTGGTGGTATGCATGGTGAATCCTTTTCGTATCGCGTTGATCTGTTTGTTGTATAAAGAAAGCATATATTCTTCCATTTTTTTTGTGTACTCTTTCCTATTCGCCCATCTAATTCGCGTTTAGACTCTGAAAAACTAAAATTGAAAACGAATAAGTATGAAGATAAAAGAAAGCTTACGTGACAGGAATCTTTGAGCCGTTGGGCACGATATCACTCTCTTTACCATCCGATGTGACGGCAGTAAAATTCAAGCTGATTACACTATCAAAATTGCTCTCGTCCACTCCTTGCGTCTCTGTGAAATTATCAGTGTTTTCACATCATAATTATGATTTGTCATTCCAAATGATGAGTTCAATTACCGATATTCTCAAGAAGTTCAATATTTTGTACACACAGCATGTCTATGCTTCTCAAGTCTTCTCTATTCGCCTACAAATTGTCATTTCCTTTTAAACAACAAAGATTTCATCACCTTTTCACCATAAAGCTCCTTCCATACAAGAGAGGGAAGCTCCAATCCAAGACTCAGAGATAATCTGTGCGAAGTTCCCTAAGAATTAGATTAAAACGGTCTTTATTCAAATATATTTAAGTACGACCACAGTTGTTCAGAAACCGCAGGCGGAGACGTGCATTTGGTTCGTTTTTCGTGCATTATAAAACAAGATATTTGATGGTTTAAGGCTTACCATTAGGAATCCTATTGTCTCAAACATAGATAAAGTGGCTGCGTCCGTATTTGTCGTTGGAACAAATTTTTGTCTGTCATTTCCAACCTATTCAAAATCAAACGAAAGTTGATAATAACACCGCAATTAAAGTTGTTTGATTTACCTCGCTGACAGAATTAGGTGAAGGGACAAAGAGAGGCTGTAGAGCAGACTGTATCTCTTGTGTAACCAAGTGCATCACCTGTTCTCTCTCAGTATGCCTGACGTTACACGATTTAATTATCACTCTGTGGTATCACAACGAAAAATTAAAAGCGTCACCTCGTTAAAAGGACCACCATAGTCAGAAGAGCCTTCTCCATAGAACACGACAACAAATGGTCTCCCGTTGTATCTGCAGTAATCCGTCTGATCATTTTCGCTTGTTTTTTTATACCATCGATGAAGTTGAGAGAAAACCGTTTCTATCTTCTTCAGTCTTGTATTTCTCAGGTGGTGCAACACCCGTATGAATCTATCACCTTTGCTATTCATTCGGTTGATTTCAACTCTCGGTCCAGCAAATTCCTCTATCTCATTATCCTCATCAAATTCATCCTCATCATCTGTGTCCTCAGATTCCTCACACGCAATCAGTATTTCATCATTATATTATATTTAGAATTGGAACATACATTGTCCATGCGAGCAGCGAGGTTCATTATGTCTGTCAGTGTACGCCTGCACAACTCTGGGCACACCTCTTTGAAGAATCTAGACAACTAAAGTTCATCAAAATAATGCGAATGAGCAAATATTGTTACCATATCATGAATATCTTCTGTGTCTCCTGCCAAGCGGCAATGCATCTCCGTCAAGATTCTCCATCTATGTGATTTCCGCAGTAATTTCGTGACTAGTTCTGCTTTTTTGTATTTGACAAGATCGACCACCATATTTCCCTCTTGGCATTCTGCAAACATCTCACTCAGAAGTAACTTCTCACATTCTCTGTTATCAATTCAATATCAAGGATAGCTCCATATCAAGGATAGTTCAACTGTTTGAAGAATTACCTGTCGGGATCGTCGGGCAGGTTAAAATCTTTGATGTCTAACCATGCTGTGGTTTCTCCTTCTTTTGTGCCTGTGGTTGTCTCTATGATTAGCTCATACAATTTCGGAAATTCCAACGATGTGGCGCCCAAAGCCCAGGCCATCTCATGCTGTCAACTGTCATCTTCTAGTTCCATTTATGATGGTGAATATTACATTTGGATCGGCTCTGAAATAAATCTTGAAATCATCCCTTGTTGAGATCAGTTGCACGCCCTCAAAGATTCCATTTCCAAATCTAAATATGGACTCTTTCGATGATGGGAGGATCTTCAGCTTCATCTCTGTGCCTGTGAAATCTGTGCTTTCTTGCAGTTTCAAGACTTTGTACCAGGCTTCCTGGGTCTGCTTGTTGAAGGCATCAAGTATTAAAAATATCTGATAGTAATCTTCGTGCCTGAAGGATGATCAATATGATGACAACATATGGAATAGTCTACCAGGTGCCTGACGTGAACTTCATATCATAGCTCAACTTACTGATCATTCTGAGCAATAACAATGATTCAGAGGTTCTTGGTAGTTCGGATAATGAGTCATAAAGCCACATCCAGCTCTTCTATTTGTGTAAGGGCGATGAAAATATTATCACTATTGTCGCAGAGACTCACCTGGGAAGTGAATTTGCATTTCCCTGATTCGATGAGGTTTATGAACCACAGGCATATCTGATGTCTTCTGTGACTACCCGATCTCAAACATCTCATCATCTCCCCCTGTACTTCATCATTCAATCTTTCCATCAGCTCCTCAGGATAGACCAAACTCAACATCATCCATGTGTATCTGTAACGTGTTATCTCGATATAAATACGGGTACTAACGGGAAGTTTCCTTCAAGTGCGTATCTGTCTGTCAGTGGAGGACTCTCTGTGAAATGAAATTCCCACTCTGGAAAACAATGTACAGGCACTTTCAATGATTTATCCTGTACTCGTAAATCACTTCATCTAATTGTGCGCAACAGCATATCGACTTGGAAGATAGAGAAGAGCAGAATGAGTACCAAGGGATTTCCTGGAGGGTAGTATACGATTGAGTATTCTCTTCTATCTTGTTGTATACCCTTTATAATATCGTCTGTCATGAACACCTTTTCGATCTCTTCCCGTCTGCTGGGCTCTTCACTGCTGTCAAGAATATCAATATCGGATTCAGAAGCTAATAGACATTCTAGTATGTTATACATTCTATATGTATCTCACATGTAATGGTCAAATAGCCGTCTAATTATTTTACCAAATTGCTCTACAGTTGCCCTAATATATTAGCTTTCGATTTGTAGAGTGTATTCAGAAGTTGAGAAGAGCTCACTCTTGCTGATATGTAACATTAGAGTAATACTGTTCTGCAGGCTCTGAGATCCACCCTATGCCGTAAAATGGTAGCTTTACTTTGTCGTTCGCATAAATATGCAGTAGATCACGGAGATCTTGTCTTCTCCTCCACAGTATGTCTCTCATCGTTTTGTTCCATTCCTCCTGAGTTTCATCTTCCAAGCTCATGAGAACACCGTACAGAATATCTCTTGTATGGTGACGAGCTATGCAATCTCCAAGTGTGCCCAAGTGGTTTATTTTCGGATGGTGTCTGATGCATCTGTAGAGCAGATCGTTCATCGGGTAATCTGAGGTGTCCATTGCCAATATCTCATCCGCCTGCAACAAGTCACTGCTAAGTTCACTGACATCATCTTACCTTTGCTGAGACAAAACGCACAATCCCAGTGTTATAATTGTGATATCTCAAGTTGAAAAAACCGTCAGCATAACCTTGTGTGATGGTGCCTCCTCTCATCCACTCCAACGGACTCTCTTTGAAATTTGTGGGCTCTCCAATATCTGAAATACCCTCATTACGCTTTGTGGACCTGTTATATCTGGTATACATACCTCTAGGTTGCAGTGTTGAATTTGATGGTGTTTTGGACACATCAACGTCTTTTCCTGTATTCCGCAACATTCCTTGCTCTTGTGGCTCCTCATATTTCTCAAGGTATTTATCTAGATCGGTTTCTCTTGTAAGATGTCATTATCAATCGCTCAAGATGAACACTGACATCTCAGGGTTAGCACCGTAGGCAATGCTGACAGCAGTGTTAATTATGTCTTTGTTGTAGATGGATGCGTCATGAATCTTCTTTGCTTTATAAGGCATCAGATATGGTGTTGGCTTGATCGCGTCATCAAACATTTTCTCCACCAGATCTGCTAAAATCAACACATAGAAATACCGGAGCAGATGGCACATACTAAAAGAGAGAGTCTTGAAAACCTTTGGAAAAGAGAGTACGTGACGGGCAAAAGAGGCATGACATACAGGTGACATAAATTCATCTCTCTCCCTATTCACAGACACTTCGAACCAATGTAATACCCCTTTCATCACCTCTTCTATCGCATTATAAACGGGCTGTAATGCGTAAGATTGTGTCATCTAATTATACTTTTATCAAGCAATGAAATACCTCTGGAATCGGATTGTCACTATTCATGTCAGTGGTGCATAAAAAATAGTCCCTCACTCTTCGTCGAATTTAGAATCGTGCTGATATCCGCCCAGAATAGAAAGAGCAAAATGGACTCTGTATTCCTTTTCTCTTTCCTCCCTCTGCTCTCGCTCTTCCAAAATATCCACAAGCATCCTCAAGCATAAATCTCTCAGCTCATTCTCTATGCTCAAAATGGCACGGAAAAATCGGATTAAATGTAAGAAGACGCAATTCAATCCAGATATAGAGACGTACAATCTCTCTGGTCTTCAACGAGTCAGATCCCTTTTTCATGATCTTTCAGTATAACTTGGTTCTTTTTCATTGTTGCTTTTCTGAAAGTTTTTGATTTCGGCTTACCCTTTGAGATTGAACAATGTGTGTCGGATGGTTGAACCATAATCAAATAGTTCCCGCATATATTTCCCATCTTTCTCTGTGTAAAAATTGGAGAATTCTTCAGTCTCCTTCTTTTCCATAATCAACTCTAGAAGGATAAAGATATCTCTATGTGCCCTCTTTAGTGTTGAAAGTTGTGTCATAACGGTCGAATGCAACAAGTCCATCATCCCGTATTCTGCCATCTACAACATTCATCATAAACCGAAATTGATAGATGATCACCTCATCATCGTTCAACTGTAAAACCAGTCTCTTCAGTGTCTCAATTGTTATGTTCATCTTTCTCTCTCTGTGTTGATCTGCGATAGCTGTGTCATCTTTCAGGATCTCCCAATAAGTATAAACTGGTTCCTCGTGACAAACACTGCTCTCCACCCACTCCTTCACACTCAACTCCAAAGTGTGCAAAATATACTTCCATAGCATTTTCTGATCAATTCATCAGAGATATAAATATAAAGCAGAAGACGCGTACCTTCGTGCTAACGTCTGTGGTGTTATCCTTGAGGATGTTTTCACATAATTCCATCCCAACGTGCACCCTCGAAACTGTATTTTCATTTACATCTTATTGAGGAATCACAAGTAATTACCTTCTTCCCATAATTCTTTCGCTGGCATGTCTTTTATAAGGTCCAAAATCTGTGGCATTTTTTTGAACAAAGATCTGCTTTGACACAGGTGAGATGCGACTCGGAGAGAGATGCAGCTGATTTCTGGCACTGACAATGGTGAAACCATCTCAAGTAACAAGGTCAACAAGGAATCGTAGCTGCTCCCCTCCTCAATCACCCCTTTTTCATCCATTAATCCAATGTAATCTCTACTAAGCATACCTTTAGCTGTTGGTGTAATGTAGATCTGAGATAACATATTTTTCTTCACCGAAAGGAGAGGTGTAGATAGAAGCATCCTTTGCAACTCTGAGTATCCCTTCGACTTCACTTGCTTCTGGCTGACTCTTTTTCTTAACTCCTCCTTAACGAGGCGTATCACTTGGGTGCCTTCACAAGCTTTTAACACCATTGTCCTCATACCCTCCAAATACTCTTTCTCATTGGTGGTCACTGGCTGATTCTGACTGAATTACTCTTTATTGAAGAGAGGTATTTATTTGGACATTATTATATCAGGATTAACTCACTTGGATCTCCTCATCATCATCGTTGAAGTTCACTTCACTGCCAGAAGTTGTCAGCTTGCGCCACATTCGTAAAGCAGACAGAGTGCTTGTTGCCTTCTTCAATAGTTTCAAATGGCTTCCACTATGCTTCAAATTTGTGGATTCTGTACGTTGCTTGTGAACAATTTTGGGATTTTCAAAACCCTCCATATTGATTAGTTGTTCTAGATCGCCTTCTAGATTTGTATTGGATCTTGCGAGAGGCGAGGGTCCCGCTGGTAGATTCAGGAATTTGAATATTAAAAGAAAGACAAAGGAGAAGTCAATATTATTCTCGCAAAGACAATAAAACGTATTTGATGAACTCACTCTTGGCTTTTTTACTTGCTGCTGGCATATCAGAGGCTCTCCTCTTCTTTCCATTCTCTTTCTCATGAGCCACTATCATTTCTGATTTCTCTTTCTCATGAGCCACTATCATTTCCGATTTCTCTTTCTCTTGCTTTTGCTGATCACGCTTTGAAATGTAGTCTTGCATCATATATTGGAGTAGTGATGTTACTTCATTCGTCATCTCTTTGCTACTATGATATCTCAGATTGACATATTGGATTAAACAATCAACTTGATGCACCCATCATCATTGGCCTTCTGCTGTCGTTTGTTCATCATTTCAATCTTCATTCGCTCGCTGCATCGCCATACATACTCCACACGAGCAGGGACCCCTTCTCGATCTTTCTCCTCTAAACTCCTGCTGTATATCCGAGCATCTCGAGCTATCCCGCTATACTACAACTAGTCACTAAATACATTCTCTCTTCTATGTTTGTATACTTACAAGAAGGATGACAGCAATAAACATACGGTCCAGGTCATCCATCAGTTTACCACCCATCACCCTACTCTTACGGAGCATCGAATGAAGTCTATTGGCATCGGTTCCTTCACCACCCTCGCACAGTATCGTGCAAAATTGGACGTCTTCGTCGGTTGCGTCTGCAGCGTGGCACATTATATCTATTACTGCACTTGACAACTCACTGTCTGTTCTCTCTTCCTGCAAATAGGTGCAGCACATCTATCTCTGTTAATAATAGATTTCACAGATGGTAATGGATCCACTACCTCTGTGACTACATAATACAGAGATCTATATACATCTAAGATCCAACTGGGACTCTCCGTCAAACTATCTATTACCTTTTCAGAAATTTGAATCAAGAGTTTTATAATGAACGTGCTTTTGCGACAAAAAAGAATGACCAAAAGATATAGAAATAGATCAAGTAGATAGAATAGGTGGAATTCTCACCATGGTTGAAATATCTGAGAACGCACCCATCTATTTCAGTTAATAGAATGAAGACTATGACACTTACTATCAGAAGTCTGATATGATAATTTGATCTTTTCTCCCAGTGCCGATTTGGCGGCATTCAGCTCATCTAAAGTCTCAAACTTTGCCTGTCTTCTGTTATTTTCGTGGTGATTAATATGAATGAGTCACCATTGATGGTTGCTCTTCGGCCATTGCACGAACTTGTCTCGTCTCTGCTGCCATCATAATAGGCAAGGATGTAATCAATTGATCAAATGAATCCATCAGCCCAGTCTCAGTGAAGATACTCAACATCCCCTTGGTGTTGAATGATCTCTGTCCAGAAGATACGTCCATCTCGTCCTTCTTGACGTCAATGATGACGAGCAACTTTGGGAGTATTCGATGAATAAGTGATTTCTGTAGACATTTCATTATATGCTCTTCATTGGTCCCATTCTTCTCTTGCAGCACCTGTATTTTTTACTTTTGCAGATGATATGTCTGAGTTGTAAATATAAAATAGCACGTGGATAGAAATATCGGAATGACTACCTTGACTGCAGTGTCCACCACCCTCTTGCTTGCCTCGACCAGCATTCTTAAATACGAGTATAGTGCATTCTCGTTAACTATCTGCGTAAACTTCCAGACGATATTCTGCTCTTGTTGTGAAGAAGTGATCTTCTGTTCTATATCTTCCTCCAGCATGGTTGTTGTGTCCATTAACCCCTCGATCCTCTCTGTCCATAATTCTATCTTTTTTTTCAAAACCTCCATCACTTGGTCCACATCTGATTCTTCATTCTTCTTTGCAATACAGTATCTTTCAAATAGTTGTAACCATTGATAGATATTATTATTCTGTGGCTGGATGTTTCAGGTGGATGTCTGTGAGATGGATTCATTCTCACATCAGAAAGAAGGGATAACTTCTGATGAAGAGTGGTCTCCTTTTCTGTCATAGTGGCATCCATCCATTCTAGAGCCCTAATGATATCTCCTGTTGTCTCTTTGGTCTTCTTTTCTTCTGGTAGTCCTTGGCTTATTTCTGTAATCATCTGATATCATCAGCATCTCAGTCATTAGATGATTGCTTCATCAGCTCTTCATTCTACTGCACCTTACTGGTCTCCTCTATCTCTTCGCTCCTCCACTTGTGTCCCACGTCATTCCTGTCACAGAGCTGGATCACATTCCAAGCGATGATATCTAGGATTACAATAACTCCCCATCCCCTCAGCACCTCACTCTCATGATTTCCCAGCAGTGTCAGTAATTCTCTAAACATTTGGAGCATAAAGGGCAAGTTGGAATCTTGTGTCATATCGAAGCTTGGTAGTGTGGGAATCTTTGCTCGAGAAAATATATCAATATATGTTGCTTTCAAGCTTTTCAATTTACCGCTCAAGTGTTCTGCACTTGTATTAACATCTCTTCAATATTTTAAACATTCTTCGTTCATTGGAAAATAATATTGTGGTGAAAAATAAATGATTCATACCCAGGAGCAGAAGAATGTCGAAATGTTGCAAAGAGGGATCCGTCAGATCCAAACCAGAGCTAGATTTTTTATATCTTTCTGGGCTTTCAAGTTGGTGCGCTTTGAAGGTGATATTTGTTGGTGAAGCATGACATCTATACTCCAAATCTACACCTTCTCGAAGGTCTCTTACCTATGATGACGTCATATTAATTGATCGATTTCCACAAATGTTCTTGAGTAATATTTATAATTAATCTTCTCTTTGTCTCACGTTTATAGAGTCCAATACACCAACTGTTGGCTCCGCTTCTACAGAAGGCGCGATCAAAGTTTTGTGTTGCAGTGATTCTGATGGCACCTGACTCGTTGTAAAGACAGTCAATTGATTATTTCCTCTGTCAAATCGGCATTGCTTTATGGTTCCTCTTGTATTTTCTCCTTGAGTAATTACACTATGGGGTTAACATGCGAGAGGATGATGATTGTGTTTACCTGTATATGTACAGAAGATCACCTTTTGAGATCATGTGTCGTAGTCTCTCCCCTTCTTCCTTCTTCAACTCGACTCGATTTTCCTATGATTATTAATATTTCGTTCCTGGAAATATAAAAGCAAGATCTCACTTTTCTACTCTTATCAATATACACTATTCTTCCACCATCTTCCTTCGTTTTGTGATCTAGCAGAACAAAAATTCCATCTCTTGTGCACGTCATACAGTTTCCTTTATAGTCAGCATCTGCAAGACGCCATTCCCAATCAGCTATGGTAAATTGGTCCACTCCTTTCCATCCGTATATCTGACATAAATTATGGAAAAAATCAATTTATGATAAAAAGGAGAATAATATGATTTGTAATTATGATCTCACCGTATCGGACCCAGACATGATATAGAAAAACTCTCCATCACAGGTGTAGTCCTTCCTTTCAGAAATGATTTGCTCTGTATTGATCGTATATTCTTTAATGGTATTTTGGTTTGTTCTGGTGATCCAATTTTCTATCTCTTCTGTTTTTCTGGTAATATTTTTACAATCAATTATTTTACAGCTACACACCTCTCTGCAGGTCTTCTCAACAGGAGATGTAAAGCCGACAGCATGTTGCCATCTAATCTAGTCTGTATCAGAAGGAGCCTTTCACTGGCGGCAATTGACTCACACTGCTTGTTGGAAATCAATTATTCGAATCGAAAAAGGAGATGATGGGAATGGAGGGCAAAAGTCTCTCACAAAATGTTGTTGTTCTGATTTTTCCAACAAAAATCTGAGGAAGATCAGAATATCAGAATGATGAACACTCAATTTGAGATTTACATCATACTGTTCCAGTTTTGGAGGAATTCTGGTTCTTGACAGCGAGCCTTCGAGAACGGTGAGAAATTGAAAAAATTATTCTTAGTGTACCTTCTCAACATTCAGATGTCTTTCACCCCCTAACTCCCTCGCAGTGGTGATGCCATTAAAAATGACATCGAGATTCCTATATCTAATGAGAAAAAAGCGAACAAGGGTTGTTTTCTCAGTCCGAAACAAGATTACATGTTTCACGGTGTGGGACAACTTCTTTTCAGGCTTTCACTACTTCCATCAGAAAACGTTTCGTTTTATTCAAATGAGAAAGTGTAAACCACAGAAAGTGTCGATTTCATCGGTAAAATCTTGGTAAAGAGTTGTGGTGGTGGTGTGTTTGTTTCTCTTGGTCTTTTAAGTCTTTTTGGTCTCTTCTTTTCTTCTGGTATCATTTTGGTCTGAGTATTTGTTGGGTTTTCTTACCTCTTTGGGATTTTGGCTTGGTTAAAGTTAATCAAAGTCAATTGAGTGGCTGAAATGATAATATAATAAATTGTATTAAAGTTTTTTTTAATTTCCTCTTTTCCTAAGGAGGCCTGTTTTGGGTAGACTGTAAATCCATCCTCCCAGACCCCACAAAGTGGGCTATTTGGAGGGTTGTCAGCGGCATGTATTTGTTGGATTTTCTTACCTCTTTGGGATTTTGGCTCAGTTTCAAAATTTAATCAAGGTCAATTGAGTGGCTGAAATGATAATATAATAATAATTTCCTCTTTTCCTAAGGAGACCTGTTTTGGATAGATTGTAAATTCTCCTGGACCCCGCAAAGCAGGCTATCTGGAGGGTTGTCAACGGTGTGCAACTGAATATTTATTTCAAGTGTGAAGGGGAGCGCTGTAGTACAGATGTAAAAATTTGTTTTATTGACATTGATTTCCCATTTTAGCATTGCAAATTTGATAGCGCTGTTGCAGATAATTTTCTGCGTTATTTTCTTTTTTTTCTTGCTGAGTTTGTTATGATATTGTATTATTCCTATAGGAACTAAACCAGCATTTGACATAAGGAAAGTCATAGGGAGCTCAAGGGTGTAGTTATCTATTTGGGGTTTCAATTGTAATTTAGTGGTTTTATCTGCGTTTTGATTCCTGGTAAGGATTATCTCTGTATTTTCATAGAAGGTATTTTTCATTTTTTCAAAACAGAGTTCTATGAATGGTTCTGGTTGGTGTAT
>MZNV01000318.1:0-17493 GCA_002081555.1 Protostelium mycophagum | reverse complement strand
AGCAGGAGCTTGAGCAACTACAACGGGCTTGGGGTTTCTGGAAGCCTTGGTAGGAGATGATCGGGGTTGACGGGTTGTAGATGGCTTGACTTTACGTTCTTTTATAGTCTTCTTGCAGCTTTCCTTCTTCGTCTTTTTCAACGCGAATGACCCCTTGATGGCGACGATCTTTCCGTTGTGTGTGGCCTTGTTCAGCGCCTTTCTGATGTGTGTTGTTGTGCTCTTGTTCTTCAGATTGACTCCATAGCGTTCATGTATCCACTTCTTGATGGCATGTGTTGATGCTTCCTTTGTGCCTTCCTTCTTGTTGATGTTGCGGATGGCAGTGACAACGACGGTTGTGTAGGCAGGATGTCTTGATGGGATGACAGTTCCAGATTGTGTTCTCTTCAGTGCTGGCACTTGGTTGTTGTTTTTGTTTTTATGACAAGAACGAAAAGCAAAACTTGCAAACTCCTGGAATGCGCCGAACCGTGGACCTTCACGTGACATACCGCAGTATTTTTCCAGTAAACCGAAAGGTGTTTTCCGAGCATTCGCACCTTACAAAATCTGCGAGTGCGAGACTTGGAAACAACCTCTTGTGCGCGTGAGATTCTTTGTCTCTGGTCATTGGTCGCTGTCCTTGTTTACTCTCTCTGTCGAGGACCGCTGTGTGTGGGTCTGACGGTCTTGTGGCTGTCGTATTTGAGGGGCTTGATTTATGCGTGGTTGTCCTCTTTGGTTTCTGTGTGGGATTGGTTTTTGTCTGGTGATTTTCTGTCGAGGACTGCTGTCAGGGATGAGCAAGAGAGGATCCCTGTTCTGTCTGACGAAATCTTATTCTGTTCACTGAGCATTTTGATTTTAAAATCACAAGTGCTCTTTGCTGACTAGAACTCTGTTTTATTTTCCTATCCATACACCTCAAAGTTCCCCAATCTTCTCCATGATCTCATCGAAAGAAGGTCTCGCCTCCGCGTCCTCCTGCCAACATTCCCGCATGAGCGTCGCCCAACTTGTCGGGCACCCCGGTGGGACCACTGGTCTCATAGATTTAGTCCCCACGGCAATCACGACTTGATAAGGGGCCATGCCCATATATGGATCTTCTCTGGTGACGCATTCCCATAACACGATTCCTGGAACACGTCAGACTGAGAAACTCGAAGAGATTTCGTGGAATATTCTGTGAAAAGTTGACCCACCGAAACTGTAAATGTCTACTTTTTCTGTGTACCGTTCGCTTCTCAATATTTCTGGTGCGCTCCATGACGGTGTCCCACAGGCTGTCATCAGCGAAAACTCGGATTGAGTCTCCATGATTTTTGACAGACCAAAGTCGCACACCTACAGGTTCGGTCAGTCACCAGCAAAATAGTTCTTCCGATCGCAAAATACAGTACCTTGACCTTCCAGTTCTCGTCGACTAATAAGTTATGTGATTTTAGATCTCTGTGAATAATGATGGGGTGTGATTTATGCAGATAGTTCATTCCTCTTGCTGCATCCAGCATCATTCGCTTGACCAACTCGTTATCCAGGCGTTGTGAGGGCTCTTTCGCTGAATCGTCGTGTAATATTCTGTAGAGGGATCCTGACACGTGTCAGTTTGACATTATGACAGGTTGACATATTGACATATATGATGTCTTACCGAAAGGCATAAACTCCATGACAATGCAAACGTTTGGCATGCTTGTACAAGCCCCTAAGAACTGCAGTATATTCGGGTGCCGTAATCCCCTTGTAAAAATCAGAAAACGGTTCGTGTTGACAATCTACAACTGACCTCATAATATTGACCTCTTTGTGGAAATCATCCAAAAATTCGGCATTCATATTTGACATGTTGAGAAATTTCACAGCTGAAATTTCCGTAAATTTTCTTGTAAATTTCGAGGAAAATAAACTTACCGACTTCCGTTCCGTTCCAAATCGCTCTAAAGACCTAAAGAATTTAAAAAAATTCAAAAAAAATTCAAAAAAGAGTATCTACAACGGTGTAAAATCACCTCTCCGAACGTGCCCTTGCCTATTTTCTGCTGACATTTTATCGTATCAAAATCTATGCTCCTGTATAAAAACGCGGAATTATTTATGCTGCAATATTCAGTTTCCCGCCAAATTCACGTGAAATTTCACCTAAGATTGCTGCTCAAAAGACCTTGCTTTTCGCCCTCTCTCTTCCTAGCGAGGGCCCGCTGGGAGATTGCGAGGATCGCGACAGCCAGAGCCGTGGCTCCACCAAAAATGAACAAGACAATAATCCACCCCGGAAGTGGTTTTCTTCCATCTGGGGGCAAGGGCGGGTGATCTGTGAAATTTCACCGAAATTTCGAGAATTTACGGGTTTTTGACAAAAATCAAAGTCAAAGATTGTAGAAGAGATCTCGAATTCTGCGAAAATTCGTTGAAATTTCCAGAAGACTCACCGTCACATATGAATACGGCAGATTGTGGAGAATAAAGTTCAGAATCTAATGATATAGATATTGTAGATCCATTTGGTGCATTTAAAGGTTTCTCGCACTCAAAAGTATTTCCACCCATCCACTATACCATGTCAATTCTTTTCACAACAAAATATGTTCATGTTATCTTGAATTTATGCAGACATTCTTGAATTTATGCAGACATTAAGTCATTCTGGGCAAAAAACTCTTTTCCAATCCTAGACTGCAGCAGACGCTTTGCGTAAATACCACAAAAAACACGCGAAATTTCACTGACCATTCCGGCTTTGATATCATCATGTTTGTCCCACTCCCATTTGCACCTCTGTGAAATACACGACCCATTCAGAAAATTCTCTCCATTTATCAAGACCTATATTCGTCATTTCTCGTTGTAGATGAGCAGATATGGAATTGTAGATGAGCAGATATGGAATTGTAGATGAGCAGATATGGAATTGTAGATGAGCAGATATGGAATTGTAGAAGGAAAAATCACCTTGGAGTCGTTGCATCCACCTTTGACGATTTTTTCCAAAGTTGGAATTTTGTAGAAGGTCCAGACCTGAGTTTTTAATTGAAAATAATAATAGAAAATGAAAATTACCACGGGGAAGCCACCTTGGTCCTTAAGAGGTACGAAGTAACTGACGGCAGGAATGTAAAATCCGAATTGCTGGATGATTCAAAATGTGAAATAAAACGGGTATTTTGTTGGTTTTAACTTGGTACGTTGTAGTGGGATTTAAAATAAATAAAATAGTGCAGCAACACATCGCATAGAGGTAACAGAACTGCCTGTGCACAAACGCAGAGCTGCAGGTAATATCTTTACAATGCCTTGTCAAGTTTTGTTCGGCAGAGCCACAAATAAATCTGTTATAACAGATTGTTCGAAATTTCCTCGAAATTTCACCATGGTTTCGGCCGCCACGACGGAAGGTGTTTTGCATGCGAAGCCATCTTGCACTATAGACACCTCAGAGATGTAATTCTGGTTGTTCGCAGAGTCCATCCATGAGCATTGGAAGTAGATGTTTCCCGTCTGATTTGGAAAAGACGACATGTATGCGGTGACCTTTGTTCCACCAGAAATGGGACCGCATAGAGGTAATACGACTCCGCTACGGAGGGTGGATACTGCTCATGTCATTTTCATTTTTGTGATGGAAAATGATCCGGTTGATGATCAGATGACGTTATCAATTGAGAGAATGATGAAAGTAGAGGTGAATAATGAAGAATGAACTCACCATCTATAGCGTGAACATTTACTTTGATACTACTGATGCAGATGGTATGATTAGAGGATACAGAGACAATATTCTGTTGTCCACGTTTATAATTTGACATTCCACTCGTCATTGGACCTTAGAATGTTAAACGTATTAGTGGAAGAGAACCTACTTGAATAACGTATCACTGTGTCACATTCACTGCATGAACAGTGCGAATCGACAGGTTCTATGATTAATTTAGATAGAGTAAGATGGAATGAGCGAACCTTGGGTGGCAAATAATTCATCATTAAGAAAGATGAAGATAGGTCTGTCTGTGTCAAACATGTTTTTCACCAACTTGAAAACTTACCCTTTCCCTCCACACTGAAATTTGCCCCAAATGGTCAAATCTAATTGAGTGGCCACATAATGCTCTTCTGTGGCCCATTCTAACTTGAAAAAGTTTTTGTCAGCAATGGATTGGTTGTTGCACTTGTATGTTTTTGTTGGGCAGTTTGCCGGTGGTGGTGGAGTGCAGACGGATCCAGATAGGAGTACAGTGAAGGGAAGATTGACTTCTTGTGCCAAAGCCGTTACGACTGCATTAAATCAGAGATGTTTTATCTTGTGGGATTATGTACCTCCCAAGATCAGGCATATGATCCCGATCGAGATATTTGTTCTCATTGAAGTGTCCAATGTGATTCCTTGCTGAAGATTTCCTTTTCAATGTGTTCGTCGTTTTTAGAAAGGAATTCTTCGCATCAATGATTAGCCCTGAGCTGGAAGTTCCAAAGCTCGAGGACTGACGAGAAGGTCGAGGCTACAAGACTTCTCCTTGGCAATGATTTGATCCTCAGGAGGCGAACTCTGATGATTTTTATTCGGAATTCTGACAGATTGCTCCACCAAACGTAAAGTCAAGAAGCTCAAGGCATCCTCTTTGTAGAATATCTTCAAAATTTTATCTCTTGATTTCCCGCCTTCGGTACTGTTCAATCTTCCTTCGAGACTCTTCCAGCTCCCGGTCTAGGCTCTGTTTAGATCTCTCCAAATCCTGCAATATGGCTGCCTTGTTCACGGGAGTTCTTTGTGGCCGCCGTGGAGCTTCAGAAGAGAGCTTAGACTGTGCCTCCTCTATGTAAGCCCTCAAGTTTGCTGAATTGTTCAGGTACGGGTTCGATGTCTCCAAAACCTGGGTGGAGAATGTCAGTGTGACATCTTCTTGACATTCTCACTTCATATTCTGGTCTTCGGTGGGATATGGAGCTGGTATTTGGACTGTCAAAAGTTACTTGGGAGATTTCTGTGTCACCCCTCTTGAGTCGCTTTGATTCCGGCTCATGAGCTCTCCCGATCCCTCGTCCCTCCAATTGGAAAGATAGACCCATCTCTTCGCTCATCTGATTGGTGATGTCTTGCATTGCCGCATGTCTCTGGCTCCTCAATCTATTATCGTTCCTGGAATCACCTTGGTCGTCTACAACGCGTCAAATTATGTTGTCAGAACGACTTAAATCTACCTCTGATTGGGCTGACTGCCAGTTCCTGCTTCAACACGTCATTCAGATTTCTCAGATCTTTCTGGGAACTTTCGTCGAGTCTTCCAGTGCTCAGCAAGTCGAATGAGCTGTCTCTGCTTGCGGGGATGATGGGCCTCCGCCGTGTGTCCAATTGTTTTTCCAAGTCTCGCTTTTTGCCTTCCAACTCCCTCTCAAAATTCCTCTTTGAAGTTTCAAGAGCCCACCGCACCGAGGCCTCTTGATAACTATCCTGAAAGTTGTCATCCCTCATGAAATAAATGTTTGTGTGTACCGCAAAATACACAATAAAGATTAGAAGCGACGAATCAAGATCAAATTGTCGGCAGAATTTGCCGCAATTCAAAAAGTTGCACAAAAAACAAAAGTGGTGGGAATGCCACACCTTCAGCTGCGAATATTGAGTCTGCAGAGTCTCGAGTGATTCTTCCACTTCCATCCGCCTCGTCTTTTCAGAGATCAACTCTTGGTTCGTTGCTTCTAATCTTTCGTCATATTGAGCCTTCACATCGGCCAGTTCTTGGTTCGCTCGTTTACTGGATTCTTCAAAGTCCATGGAGCTTCTCAACTGATTTCATGTCATTTTTATGTTGGAGAAGCAATCTGAACCATGGTACACCAGTCAGATGCTGGAACACGGATAGAGACTCACCTTTCTGTCTGATGCGGCCTTGTTAGCCCCCAGCTGTTGTGATATCCGAGCATTTGCTTGTTCTAAGGATATTCTGGCATTCACTTCCGCTGCCAACTGCTTCTTCAATTCATCTCTTTTTTCCGCTGAATCCCTTCGCAGTTCTGCGACCTATTCTCCATCAGACATTTCAATAGAAGTATCTTGAGCGTTTCATCTGAAAAGCTGTAACATGTACCTCCATATGTAAATTCCAGTTTTCTTCCTCTATTAATTTCCGCTTAGATGTTTCTGAAGCGACCAACTCTTCTTGTTCTTCCAATTCTGTCTCCAAACGGCTTTTCAGCTCGTTCAAGTCGTCCTTCAATTTTCCTTCCATGTCAAGTTTCATTTTCAAGACCTATTTATGATGAATCATTTCTGACAAACATCATGGATATACCTCGCATTTCTTTTCAAGTTTCGCGACTTGGTCTTGTTTTGCGTTGGATAAGACCCTCTGAGATTCGGATAACTCTGCAATCTTCCGAGTTTTTCCTTCCAGCTCTTTTTTCATCTCAGCCATCTACAACGGTGAGTACATAATCTACAATGAACTATTTTCTGACCTTCTCCAGCTTTCTATTCGCATCTTCCAACTTGGTCTGCAATTCGCGGTTCGCATCTTTGGTTTCAGATATAGTCAAAGATTCTGCTCTTGCCGCTTTTTTCAGTTCCTCCATCTGTTCGTGCCAATCTCTCTTGAGATTCTCCAGTGCCATACGGGTTTTGGTCTCGTTCTCCATCTTGACTCTGCACATCACGTCGGCGGATGTGAAAAGTCTAAAACCTTACCTCATTTCTTCATTTTCAGACTCTAATTCTTCTTTCATCTTGCTCATCTGTTCCTTCAAGGAATCCAATTCCTCTTGTAACTCCGCACTCCGGTCTTCCGATTCCGCCACCTGTCATAATGTCATTTTGACGTTTGATGACATGAACTATGACATCACCTTACGGATGGAATTTGCCAGTTCCGCCTCCACCATTGCTTTCCACTCTCTTACTTCGGTCTCTTTCAGTCTCTGCTCTTCAGAATGTGATTTTTCTTCTTCAGAAAGCGCCCTACATCTCTCAGAATCTTCCATAAAGTAATCTTCATTACCTCCTGGTGTCCTCAAGATCCTGTGTCGCTTTGCGCAATGCCTCCAGTGCTTGCCTCTTTTCTTCCATCTCTGTATCCAGTCTGGCTCTGTGCTCAGTCTGTAATAATTTATACTGCCTCTTCTGGTCGTTCAAGTCTTGAGAGAGTGCGTCGTTTGTCTCCTCCAGCTCCTTTCTTGCCAAGTCCTCTTCTGACAAGCGTCTTAATGCATCTTCCAACTGTTCTTCCAACTGTCTTTTCCATTCGGCTAACTCTTGTTCCAGCCTCTTTTTGACCTTGTTTTGTGAGATGATTTCATAGAGATGGAAAGACAAACCTGAGCAGCAGCGCGAGATTCAGATTCCAAATCACGAGCTAATTTCTCTCCCCTGATATGCAATTTTCTATTTTCCAATAAATTGTCTTGTCTACAACAAAATAATTGTCACCTGTTGCTCTCCTCAAGTTGACCTCTATTCTTGACCTCTTGTCTTAGTTTTTTCTTCACTTCTTCACATTTGTCTTCAGCTTCCTTCTTTGAATTGAAAAGGTCAGTGATGAGCTTGATGGACTCTTCGTCTCCGGCGTTGCCTGAGCTTCTTGCCAGTCTATCTAACAATTCTTGGTTGGCTCGGCTCAAATTCTTGTTCCTGAAGATGTCAATTCGACTCTCGACATTGTGACGTACTTATTCTGTTCGTCTCGGAGCAGATCGGCGGTGGCTTGCTTCTCTTTATAGTTGTTTTCAACCCTGTCCTTTGCATTGTTTGTGGCATCCTCAATCGCTCTACTGGCATCTGATAATTCTCTAATCTTGTTAAGTCCTGGTTATCTTAATCGTAACAAGTATAGAAATACCTTGACATCTCCTCGATAGACCGAATGAGATCTTCTGAGGGTGGTTCATCTTGCGGAGAGTTTCTGAGCAGACTCAAGGCCTGTCCATACTTGTCCATTGCCTTTTCGTATCTATCCCTCACATCTTTCGCAACTGCTTCGTCTACATCGGCTCTGTAATTAGCTCGTTGTAGTTCGCGTTGTAGTTCTTTGATTTGATTCTGCAGAACGGAGTCCTCTAGAGGCATGGAGGATCTTGCAGCCTCCAAATCTCGCTCCAGTTTTCTCTGAACATCCTATCTTGTTCAACTCAAAATGACATGATGCAACTAGTCACCTGCACTTGTTGCTGAAATTTGGCCTTCAGCTCTTCCATCTCATCTACATCTATCCTCTCTTGGTAGGCACGATCCAGTTCCTCTTCCAATTCCATATTCCGTTCTTTCAATTGTCTCACTAGTGTCTCTGCTGCAGTCACAGCGTTGCAGTCTGATTCTAAACCCTCCTGGGTTCGATGCTCTGCTCTGTCCAACGTTTTTTCTAAATCCTTTCTGGCCTGCGTTTCTAGTGCTAGCTTCGATCTGTGCAGAGTCAGAAGGTTCTCGAAATAAAATTTTTTTATTGCCTCAGAATCTTTCTTTCAAAGTCGATATCCCATTGAACACTTCGTAAAAGTTGTTCCGAATTTGGATTTTCGTTCTGCTGTTTTTTTCTCTTGCTGTTCTCTTCTTTTATAGCTTGGTTCAGTTGATTGTGTTGTGTGTTATATGTTCTTCTGCTTATCTTTAGATTTAATGTCAAAAACATGCAAGTGTCACCTAAACTCGTCTAAATTGCGGGGGTCAGTTTGTTGCGTGGGCATCAACAGCTCTTGTTGATCCACTTCCTTTTGTGTTTGAGATTTTTCCAATTCTTCTTGTAAGTTTCGCCTCAAGGTTTGAAGTTCTGGCCCGCCTGAGCCAATTCCTACCTATTCAGTATTTTGTCTCGTGTCACGCGAGAGTATATAGGAAGGGAAGACACCCACTTTGTTGAGCTCTTTCCATCTGTTCACTCCTTTCCATCTCCTCATGCAATAATCTCTCGATTTTCCCCACTTCTTGTGCGTAAGCTTCCTTCATGTTTTCGACTTCGCCCGCACGCTCCTATCTTTTTAAGTTCTAAACCACTAATCAAAGATTGTGAGTTACTCACTTCGAGCTCCCTGATTCTGCTCAATAATTCTTCATTTTCAATTTCTAATTCTCTGGCTATAAATTGCAGTTGTTTTGCTGAATGGGGAGTGTCTAAATCGTCTTGTACAGGTGATAATACTCCATTATACGCCACGGGAGACTTTTGTTTCATCGGAGATCTTGCCGCTGATGGTGGAGAGTATTGTGGATTCCGTTGTGTGTAGGGAGAATTCTGAGGCTGTGGGTGGGGCGGAGAAGAGAATGAGGCGTCTTGGGGTTTTTGGAAAGAGATCGTGTTCCGAATAGGTGATGATTTGTTGGATAACCTAGCTGGAGACAGATCTACAACGGTTAGATTTTGCAGCTGGTGCGTTTGATTACCATATATTGGCGCAGCAAGCTCTTCGCTTTGCCATATTCTGATCGTCTTGTCACTTGAACCACTCCATATCTGAAACCCTACCGCTTGTAGTCCCCAAATCCACCCCACGTGTCCCTGCAGCACTTTGACCAAGTTTCCTGTCTACAACGCGTCAAATTGTGTGGTCGATTTATCGTCCAAATTTTACCTTTACATTCCAGACTCGAATTGTTTTATCACTTGATCCTGACCAAACATTTCCGCTGGCGTACAAAAGACACGTGATCCACCCGTTGTGCCCGTGGATCTGCTTCACCTCTCTACAACTCTGACATAATCTGATCAGATCGTTGCTGACTTCCGATGACGTCATACTCACTTGTGCGTCCCAGATGATTATGGTTTTATCTGCAGATCCCGTCCAGATCTGTCTTCCCACGACAATCATGCACAAAACACCCCCAGCGTGTCCTTGTATCTCTTGTTCCATTTGCCCCGTCTATGTGTCGTCATCTTCGATTTCCGTCATGATGTACAAACCACCCACGTTTTCATCCCAAATGCGTATTGATGCGTCATCTGAACCTGACCATATTTTTCCTTCGTAATGAGCCAGACTTCGCACCCAATTTGTATGCCCTGACAACATTTTTTTTGCAGCACCCGTCTGTACACGTCACAAACATTTTACATTTGACAGATACCTCAGGGTCCCAAGCTCTGATGGTGCGGTCTCCTGCGCCACTCCACACATAATTCTCAGAAAGAACAAGTGCGTTCACATTGCCAGAATGTGCTAAGATGTGCGCGACACATTTTCCCGTCTACGAATTTCACGACTCAAAATTTACACATCATCACGATACCTCAACGTCTGTGATCGCAATAGAACCGTCACTATTTCCGCACCAAATATTATTTCCAACTCTCAGAAGACAAGTGATGATATCCTCCTCTCTGTTTCTCCCTGGCACTTGAATTCGCGTGATCATTTCTCCAGACTGCAACCATTAGACGTGATCGAAACAATCTTTGGACGTGATAAGTGGGTGACATCACCTTGGCGTCTCGAACAACGATCGATCCATTGTATGAGCCCGTCCACACTTGAGGACCCATCTCAGCCTGCACCACCTCCATACATTGAACCTTCTGTGCATCTGGGACCGCTCTCACAAACGATCCTATCTCATTCAAAGGCTATTCGAGTTTGTCAGTGTTTGATTGTTAAAATTGTGAACTGAATCGACATTATACCTTTTTTGGAGAGGTCATGTTTTAATACTTCTGCCAAAAGAGGCTTCGTGTTACAGCGGCCGCGGTCCTCCCTCGTCCGAATGTTTCTTCTTTTTCAAACGGTCAAGCTCGATTTTGGGCGGGAAAATTTTCTGTTTAATAAATCATGCTTTCGTTGTAGACCAAGAATTCACATTTCCCGGAAAGACATCTGATTCGACCACATCCCATACAACGCGATGGAGGGGAAGATCATCTCAGCTTATCAGAGCGAGGACCGCGGATTGGACGATCTTCTCTCTGGCATTGCAAAGAAAGACTTTCGGTCCATTCTTGTAAAGAGATGTTCTCAGCGCGACGGTGACCCTACAGAATTTATTAAAGCCGTATTTGCAGGTAATATTACCACTTCTCATGATGAGGGACGCTGAATTTGCAGGATCGAAGGAAGACCAAGCCAGAAAATTGCATATGATCCAATTAGTGATTGAACTATTAGAATCTGGTGAATTGACGGACAAAAAATCAGTGCCAGTGATCGAATTCATCATATCAGAATTGGGATCTTTCAAAGTAGACCCTCTCATCGATTTGGCAGAGGACATTGTAAAAGCTCTCGGTGAAAACTCACAACAGTACACTGCTAGGTGATCATCAACTTCGAAACATTGGTGATTAACCTTGATCAGATCTTTTGAATTTCTGCCGAAGATCGTGGGGACGGTATCCAGAATGGTCTCTGTTCCCGGTGAAGCCGATACTAAAGACTTTAAAAAAAACGTAAGGTTTCAGAGCACTAGGGGTTTACTGATGAACACATGTACAGGTCATAAAGAAGCTCTGTGAGTCCGATTGGCCATCAAATGTATCGTGGAGGATCGTCCAGCAGCTGAGGGACATCAATCTGAATGAACAAGAGATGAAATTAGTTACAGAGAAAATCACCTGGTGAGTGTTTGTAATCTACAACGGTGTAAACACGCCCCATTCACAAGTTTCGAATTTTTGAACGTGTACAGTGAGTTGAATAAAGCAACAATACAGAACTCTCTTGCCTTGATCAATAATTTTTTACTGCTCGTGAGACAAACGTCCAAGGTAAAAAGACCGAAAATAGTTGTGATCTGTGAAATGAGAGTCCACAGGCAGGAGCCATTGGGGCGATCATGGATTACATGAACAAGTCAGAGATAGAGTTAGAGCAGAGTGAGGAGTCGCAGGCCTCCATCACCCAATTTTACGAAATGCAAGGGACGATCATCGCACAGATGAGAGCTTGTGATCACGATGGGGTCTGTATATCCATTTCAATATATATTGACTCTTTGTAGACGATGGCTGATGAAACTATAAAATTAATCAAGAAGAATAAGAGGGATCCTTGGACGCCTTTTAACGTCGCAGTTCTGATGGCCATTGCGAATGAGAGAAGACATTACCAGAAAGTATTCGATCTCCTCAAGACAAATCTTTCCAATGAACAGAAAAATACCATAACAAAGACTTCTATGTGGCTACAAGGTGACGTGATTATCCTCTTGGTTAGCGAGGTCTTTTGTCCTGAAAGCGTAGAGAAAAGGATATTGAGTACATGGGGATTCTTCAAGTAGAATGTATCGATTCTGCGGAGGAAAATCGCACAGAAGGTGCAAAAATTGTAGAACATTTCTGATGCGGAACAGCAATCATCAAGCTCAAAGAGCACAAAAGGTCACTCAGCGCTGTGATCGTGGACACAATACGTCACGTGACCATGGGATGGGAAGGGATCATCCAATCAACTGTCAATTTCGGAATATCTCTCATGGAGTCTCCCAAGAATTCTCCATGTGAGATTTGAAGATGAAATTTGGAAGAAAACTGACGAAATATCAGTGATCGTTGTGGGAGAGAAAATCCTAGTCACTGCCTTTGATCTTAACGAATCTGTACATCTGGAGATATTGAACACTGTTGTAGATAGAATTGTAGATAGCACTCGTAGTATCACTCATTATACAGATTTATTGAGACATATTTCCACAAAAGCACCCACACTCATCATGCAGAATTATGACAAGATCAAGGTGAGATATCTTATAAACCACACTGTGATGTCATGACAAAAACAGACAATGTTGGATTATTCCTCATTTACGTACGTACCCGAATCCATACTTTACGCACTACAACCAGCCATGGAAATACTTCCCAAGTTCCAAGATGACATCATCATGATCTTGAACAAGTGCCTGAACAGCAAAGACCTTGAATGCCGTGCAGCAACCGTGTCTAATTTCCTCTTCCTCTTGCAGGTTCGTTGTAGACGCCAATTTCAAATTGATATCCTGACGTGTCGTAGACGATGAAGCCAAAAGAAGGCAGAGACAATTCTGTGGGATATGAGATCATAGAAGTACTACAAGGGTGTTTAGGGCAACAACCAGCGATAAGAGAGCGTCTTTATTACGGCCTCGTAGAGGTTCTCTCGGTGAACTCTCATCGAAATTTCACCTGAAATCTGGGAACATCTTACTGAACAGTCGTCAGGTCAATCCGAGTCTGCAGGAACCCATTTTCGATCTATTTCTATCACAATTCATGACGTACTACAACGGGACAGATAAAGGAGCGCCAATCAAAATAGAAGACTGTATAGAACTAACTGGAGATGAATTCGAGATTGTCGAGCCTCTTCATCATCTCATCAATGCCATCCAGATGGCAGTCATCGTTCAAGATGATACCCTGAAGAAGACCAAGGTGAGGCATGAATGTGGCGATCTACAACGTTGTAATAACAAGAAAAGGAGAGATTGAGCAGAGGATCGTCATTCATGGAAATCAAAACGACACTTCAGAAATTGGTGAAAAAGATGTCAGATACGGAGCTAGAGGAACTACAACTGGACAAATCATCAGATTATACCACGAAACTCACGCAACTTACAAGCGAGGTCAGTTCTGGACATCTACAACGATGGTGGCGCGGAATTTTTTATTATTTATATTTAATGGACTTTCTCATGCTCACAAAAAAGACACAGAAAAGCAGTGAATTGTTTATGCTTGAATTAACAATATTTTGATGATATCAGTTGGTGGGAGGGATACTGGAGGCTATGATATCTTATGTTATTGGAACTGGACATCTGATCGAGGGCATAAGTGAAGGAGCTGGGGACCCTCCAAAGGGATACAATGGTCAGACAATAAGCGTCGGATGTGTCACAGGCATGTCAAAATTCTTTGCGCGACTTTGCAACATGAAATCTGCTGAACAAGAGAGTTTGAAAGAGAAGAAAAAGACAAAGGAAAAGAAAGGTGAAGTCCATCTACAGTGTTGTAGATGAGATGTATTAACTCCTTTAGCTCCTGGAAAATCCAAAGGGAGACCGTCGGGACCAAAGATAGACAAAGAGAAGCAAGAGTTAATCAGTTGTGAGACGTTGATTGACTTACTCACCGTACACGCCAACATCTTGGACAGCAATCTGCCCCATGTACTGTTCTCGAACTCATTTCTTTGAAAACATAGAACTAAAATAGACGTTTACACGACATAGCTACACGACGAATTCGGCATGTGGCTGGCAAACATAACATCCATCAGACTCAAAGCGCTTAGAAGCGAGCTTGACCATTACAAATCGAAATCGAGCGTTGTAGATACAAATGAAGACAGGATGATGTGGCCGGTGGGGAGTAACACCGCATCTAAAAATAGAATGCACATACAGGAGCTGATGAGAAGGATCATGCACCCCGTCATCAAGTCTTTTGCGAATTTGGACCAGACAGACAAAGACAAGAGGGTATGTACTTTGAAAAATATATCACGAAAGTATATTTAGAGTTGTGCCGGTCCCGACTTATACCAATGTGTTATTGTGGTGGTCTTTGGTTTTAATTATATACAACAAAGGAGTGCAGAAGAAAACTATGTCAACATCGAATGATTCATACAAAGTGTTTGACACTGCTCAGAAGTACAATATCGTGTTGGTAAGATGCTTGGAGCAGGCCATGGACATCACCTCTGAACTTACATTAGAAGAGGTGATCATCTGATGATCTGCATCATCTGACAATGACAGGCAACCATCATCATGGAGGAGGGATTCAAGTCCATCCCAGACTTTGAAGTCTGTACTTCAGACATGTTAACCAGCAGAGATCCCGCCCTTTTCAAGGTTTTTTCTGATCTGGCGACTGACTTCATTGAAAAGCAAGAGACAAAATTAGCCGAAGGACTTCTCGGCGTGAGTTTTTAATCAAAAAGAATTTTAAAATTGAAAAATTGATTTTGGTAGGTCTTGGCCAGCTTGATGAAATTTGTGCCACCAGAATTAAACGAATCACATTCTGCACGTCTTTACGATCTGTGTAAAACCAACACGACGTCGCCGTCCGTTGTCAAAATAATCATGGAGATGTACCTCGAGATATTATCCGGGTATGTCTCGTTGTAGATGTGAGATTATTCCGTTGAAAATTCGCAGGAAACCGGGGCCGATCAGACCAAGCATAGCGAAAGATATATTCACCGTTTTGGGCGAGATCGGTGTAGAAAGATCTGACCCAGAGATGCCTGACAGGCCTGTCATTTGTGACGCGACTGTCGGAATCGTCACACAGTTATTATTGACATCTGTTGACACCACCGTGAAACAGGCAGAGTGGGCGATTAAAAACATGAAGACAAGTCAGTTACATTTCTCGCTTATTTGTTAATTTCGTGTTTTCTCACAACAGAAAATTTAAAATATACTCTTCAATTGAAAATAATATAACTTAGTTTTGGTGGATGATGAGGAAGTGGATGTCAAAGCTATAAACGACAGTATTTATAGTAGAATCGTCAATTGTGTGGAGGTCAGATCTATAAATGTCTACAAAAATAATAGCGTTAAGGTGGTCACAGTCTTATTATCTGCAAAATTAGAACACAGAGAGTCCATATTGCTCATGTCAACCACTATAAAGATATACGAAGTCCTAAAGTGAGGTTTTTTTTACTGATGAAATAATATTAAAAAAATCTAAATGCTTCAGACTCGGTGTAGATACAGAATCTTCCAAGAAAAATCCATCAGAAATATTCCAGGCGCTGATCGAAAAGTCTTTTGACATGTCACAAACTTCCGTGAATTTTCGTCAGTATTTCGATTTAAACACAGAAAAAGAGCAGAGCAAAGGTGAATTTTTCTAATCTCTTCGAATTTTCTAAAAATCGCAGCGAGACTGGTGCAACAACGGAAATTGGGTCCAAGATTTGTCTTTGCGCAAGAAAGATACGAATCCGCTTTACTTTCTTCTAAATTGAAGAGCACACATCTCCAACATTTAAGAAGATCTACGGTTCACGATTTCCGGGTAGAATTCTTCCATTTTTCGAAACATTCTGATTTTTCTAGTTGCGGGAATCGGATAATGTGGAAAGAAAACCGGATGAAGAAAAGCCGGCCAGGAAGATGCGGCATAAAAAGAAAAAGAAAACGAAAAAACGAAAAAAAAGACCAGCAAAAGAACCAAAACCAAAATCTGCCCCAAAAAAGCGAAAAAATGAAAAGGCTTGATAAGTCACACAATGTCATAATTTCCGATATTTTCAGAGAATTTTGAGGTGTAAATGTTTCTTCAGGGCTTGCATCAGTTGCATGTGATGTTCGCACAAGTGAATGAGATGGTGAATCTAAATAACCACTGAGTTTTCCTTGGAAATAGTATGTGACTGAACACTGGAACTTTATTCTTTTCCTTGAATTCCCTCCAGTCTCATTTTGTGGATTTTTGGCGCCAAATCGAAGATTTAAAATTTATTCAAATTTTATCTTACCGAATGCAGACGGAACTCATCTCTGCTGCAAACATAGACCAGGCGCGTATTATCAACGCGGTCCTCTTTCCTGGTTTATATCCTACAAAGTTTTACAGTGATGTTGTCAAGAACATATCGAATCACAGAGGGGTCTTAGGTATTACATTTATGAAGATCATTCATAAATAGCTTATAACATATAGTTAAGAATGGTGATTCGGCCGTTGGAGCAGCAATATGCAAAATCGACGCTTCACCATCTGGCGTTGGTCTCTATATTGTAACGTTGGGTGTCTTATCACCGTATAGACAGCAAGGAATCGGTCAGTCTTATTTTACTTCAACAGCTCACACTTCTTAGGAAAAATCATTCTCAATTGGATTGAAGAAGCAGCTTCGGAGCTCAGAGCAATGGACATCAAACTCCACGTTCATTCTGGAAATGAAGACGGCATTCGGTTCTATATGAAGGCAGGTTATCTCAATAAGGGTGTCCTCCGCAATTATTACAGACGCATGAACCCACCAGATGCTTTACTGCTTCAGAAGCAATGCACCAATACACAAGAAAACGCCTGTATTGCCATTTACCTCACCATATGACGTCTTCTTGTGTGTTCGACCACATAAAATACAGGGTACGGGATCGCAATCTCGTCTGGAGAGCTCCGATGAAGAATGCAAACTTTCCTCGATTGCATGCTTGGAAAACACCTTTCGATTTACAGGAAAAATACTGCACGGTATGTCACGTACAAGTCCACGGTTCGGCGCATTCCAGGAGTTTGCAAGTTTTGCTTTTCGTTCTTGTCATAAAAACAAAAACAACAACCAAGTCAACAAGAGAAAAACAAAGATGCCAGCACTGAAGAGAACACAATCTGGAACTGTCATCCCATCAAGACATCCTGCCTACACAACCGTCGTTGTCACTGCCATCCGCAACATCAACAAGAAGGAAGGCACAAAGGAAGCATCGACACATGCCATCAAGAAGTGGATACATGAACGCTACGGAGTCAATCTGAAGAACAAGAGCACAACAACACACATCAGAAAGGCGCTGAACAAGGCCACACACAACGGAAAGATCGTCGCCATCAAGGGGTCATTCGCGTTGAAAAAGACGAAGAA
>MZNV01000310.1:0-16661 GCA_002081555.1 Protostelium mycophagum | reverse complement strand
TTATCTTTCTTTTTGTTGTTCTTTCTCTCTCTCCATTCTTCTTTGTGTAAGTATACACTAATCTAATAAGAACATGTGTTTGGACGCATGAAGAACTTGGCTGTTTTAAGAGAGACCTTCAGAGCAGACTACAAGCTTCACAAGGCTGCCTTTAATGTAATTGCTGCCCTTGTCAACTTAGAGCTTCAGAATGATTGCGTCCTGACACGCTTTCGGCAACGAGCGTTTCCGAGCATGCCGAAGAAAGAGTGTCAGTTGCTTTCGGGGGGAACGAAAACTACCGGCAGATTTTATTTCATTTACATCATGTAATTTTGATTAAATTCATGATAAAACAGCTGCTTTTTGTTGAAGCGTTTTCAACTTGTACAAAAATTCCTCAACTCCTAAAAATTCACCGTAATTTCTTTATTATGTCAGAGATCACCTTGTCTCCTCCTCTGCAATTCTGCAGCTCTTGAGATGTCTGATTCCAAGACGGATATACGCTGTTCCATTCTCTCCATGGCCGCCAAGACCTTTTCAAACGATCGGTTTATCTGGATTCATAAGATTGAGATCTTGCAATAATATTGATTACAACGGAATAGGCTTACAATTTGGGAGACCTGCTCTGTACTTGGGCTATTTGGTGTGGGGACAGGGGACAGTGAAAGGGAAATAGAATCACGTGCGTTTTCGTTTGTATGAGAAGAGTTCTTTATGGTATTGATGAGCTCGGCAGGCGAAACAGATATTCCTAATCATCAGTCATTTCATCTGATGAGATCCGACATACCTTGTGTCAAGACTTCCTTCGCTTCTTGTGTCAATCTTCTGTATTCTTGAGTGATCTTAGCTTTCTCCTCTAAAGACTCTTGTATTGCGACCTGCGAGACGAGTTCACCTCTGCATCATTACTCTTCAATCAAGTGCTACCTTGGTCATGAATTCTTCTGACAGGTCTGGTCTAGGTAAAAACTGCACTCTCAGAAACAGTGGTACAATAATTTTGCTGTGGATTATGACCTACCGTATCAGGTTCTGGTTTGACCTTCAACCATTTTCCATCTACAGAAGATGTCTCTAAAGAAGGCTTTGGTAATCCCCCCTTCACACAAAAAACAGAGTGGCCTTGGGAAAGCATCTCCTCTATCTCACATCTACAATACTAAGAGACAGCGCTCTTTCGATGATGATTAATAATCAAATATGATGGTGAACACACCTAAGATAAACCTGAGATATCATGCAGGGGAAGGGAAGCACTGAGTTGAAATTGTACCAATATTTTCCCTCCATCTTTCTCACTGTATACCAGTGTTGTCCACAATTGAAAATGAATGCTGCGTTGCGGTTCAAATGTCTATATATTCATAGAGCTAAGATGACACCTTCGAGATGATAAAGATCCTGGGAGATGAATGGAAGATTCTTCAATGTAACAGGTACGCAATCCAATCCTCGCGATTGCAAGGCGACTCGTAATACTGGATAATTCGTGAGAACTGCGATCCAAAATCGTGAATCACCTTCTATATTGAAGTCTCCATCACTGCCAGCATTCCCAAAATCTTTCTTTGTTTGGATCTCAGAATGTGATCCAAACATCCATATTAACGTCTTACTTGATTGAAGTTGCTACCAAGCAAGATCTTTTCTTGGTCGTCTAAATGGTCTGCCAACGTCTTAAGATCCACTTCATTGAATGCTGGCTCTTGAAAAAGCGTGTTTAAGCAATGAACAGCACAAAAACCTTGCACTATTCTTCCTCAGCTCTCATATTCATTCGATTTGACCACCTTGTCTCTCGTGGTATATGAGCACCCGCTCTTCCGCCATTGTCTGTTGGGCGAACGTAACAAAGAATTGTTAATGACAACTTTAATCCCAGGTGTTGAGACTAACACGCCTGACTTTTTCCTGGTGAAAATAATTTCTTCAGACGCTAACATTCCAACAGATTTATTGGGGGTGTCGGAAGCTTGCTCCGGCGAACTTGGCGTTAGCACCGAGCTCCTCTTCAATTCTGAGAAGTTGGTTGTACTTGGCAAGTCTCTCAGATCTGCAAGGTGCTCCAGTCTGTACATGATCAGCATTGTAGATGTACTGACCAATAGATTACCTTGATTTGTCCAGTTCCGAGACCGACAACAAGATCAGCGATGAAAGAGTCCTCAGTCTCTCCAGATCTGTGAGAGACCATGGTGCCCCATCCGGCAGCCTTAGCGTCCTAATCCCATCAGAAAATGTTTTCGTCATCATTCTGACCTTGAAAGCCTGGATGGATTCTGATACGGTACCGATCTGGTTGACCTTGAGGAGGAGTGCGTTACATGCCTTCTTCTCAATACCAGTGGCGATTCTCTTGGGATTTGTCACCAACAAATCATCTCCCACAATTTGGGTTTCCTGAAAATATCAACAAAATGAACGAAAATAATAAAGGACAAAAGTACCTTGCCAAGGGCGGCGGTGAGCTTGGAGTAAGACTCCCAGTCGTCTTGGTCAAAGGGGTCCTCAATTGAGATGACTGGGTACTCTTTGACGAATTCTTGGTAGAGAGCAGCGAGCTCCTCTCCGGTTCTGACCTGCCTTCTGTGAGTAAAAATAGAGAAGAATATTGTTCACCTCTTTACCGTCGTTGTTCTCGGTCTTGAAGTCGAGGTCGTACTTGCCGTTCTTGTAGAACTCAGAGGCAGCGACGTCCATACCGATCTTGACCTTGTCGGTGTATCCAGCTATATGATATCAGTTTTCACTCTTTGTAGGTGTTGTTGCCCACCCTTGGCGATGGCTTGGACCAATAAATTGAGACCCTCCTTGTTGCTCTGGATGTTGGGTGCGAAACCTCCCTCATCACCAACATTGGCAGCATCTAAGTATATCAAAGAATGTACAGGAACAAATAAATAAAGACAAACATCTACTGCATCTCACCTTGACCGTATTTGGCGACGATGATGGACTTCAAGTTATGGTACACCTCGGATCCGAGTCTCATGGCCTCAGTGAAAGAGGAAGCTCCAACAGGGAGCAGCTACACACTTTCAATCGATGATCACATTACGCCACAATTCCTGCACTCACCATAAATTCTTGCATGGCAAGCTTGTTTCCAGCGTGAGAACCACCGTTGATAACGTTGAAGGCGGGGACGGGAAGAAGGATGTTCTTGTTTCCAGCGAGATCAGCAATGTGCTGGTAGAGAGGAACTCCCTTCTCAGCGGCAGCAGCCTTGCAAGCGGCCATGGACACACCAAGAATGGCGTTAGCTCCAAGCTTTCCTGTGACATTAGTGGATGATTTCTGGAAGGTAAGTACCCTTGTTGTCAGTGCCATCCAGCGAGAGAAGGAAATCATCGAAAGCCTTCTGGTCGACTACGTTCTTGCCAATAACCTTGGGAGCGATGTCGTTGTTCACGTTGGCGACAGCCTGATCAGATGAGTAAGTAGATTTCAACAGATCAACCGACCTTGGACACTCCCTTGCCCATGTACTTTGATTTGTCACCATCACGGAGCTCGAGTGCTGGTGTGATTGAGTGACTTGATATCTACTTGTGTTACGTCCACTCACCCTCGTAGATACCAGTGGAGGCACCGCTAGGGACAGCAGCACGGAAGAGTCCCTTCTCAGTGTGGAGATCAACCTCGACAGTTGGGTTACCGCGAGAGTCAAAGATTTGACGTGCTTTCAAGCTCTTGATAGACATGGTGAATTAGATGTGATACGATTTTGTGTAATCTGGAGTTCCGGTTTCAGAAAAACTGACGTCACTCAAGATATCTTACAAACCATGAAACCGAGGAAGCCCCCCAGTCCTCGTCTTTTGGGCTTCGACCAGAGAACTCCTGACAAACACGGACCCGGCCTGTCTTTCATCATCAACACATGGAACATGTTTATGTGTGGCCATCGCGATGACGTCGACAAAAATCATATCAAGAAATCCGCTGTTGATCGAGAAGCATGAAATAAAACACCAATCTTTTCTTTCGTTCATTTAAAGATTTCTCTTGGCAGCGTCCTTGGCTTGTTGTGCGGTCTCCTTGGCTCTGTCAGCAGTGTATTCAGCTCCCTCCTTGGCCTTGTTGGTGGCGTGGGTGGCGGCCTCCTTGGCTCTGTCAGCGGCCTTCTGTCCAGCCTCAGCGGTACGGTCAGTAGCTCTGTGGGCAGCCTCCTTGGTTCTGTCAGCACCGGCTGTGGCTGTCTCCTTGGCGTAATCTGCAGCCTTTTGTGCTGTCTTCTTGGCGTCTTGTGCCTTCTTCTCAGCGGCATCCTTCAGATCCTTGGCGGCTTGCTTTGCCTCTGTGGCCTTCTCTGCGGCGTAATCTTTGGTGTCCTTGGCAGCCTTCTTGGCATCATCCTTGAGCTCCTCGGCCTTGTCGGCGGCAGCGTTGGCGGTGTTCTTCACAGCTTGAGCGGCTCCAGCTGCGGCAGCCTTGACGTTCTTAGCGGCACCAGCTGCGGCGTCGGTGGCGGCATCCTTCAGCTCTGTGGCCTTGTCCTTGGCAGCTTCGTAAGCACCTGTACAAAATCAGATTGTGATCATGGATCAGAGATTTCTTACCAGCGGCGGCGTCTTTAACGTTTTCTGCGGTCTTTTCAGCACGCTTCTCCAAGTTTTGTGCCTTCTCAGCGGCGGCGGCCTTAACATCCTCGTACTTCTCCTTGGCGGAGTCCTTCACGTTCTGGGCGGCATTCTTGGCATCAGCGGCAGCTCCCTTGGCGGTGGCCTTGGCATCAGCAGCGGCTCCCTTAGCAGCTGCCTTGGCGTTCGCTGCCTTCGCGCTTGCTTTCGCTTCTGTTTTCGAAAAAGTTGAATCTACTTTCGCTTTTGCATCTGCTGCTTTCTTTTGTCCAGCTGCAGCGAATTGTTTGATCAATTTGAGGAGATATGACTTAAGATCGTTGAAAGCCTCGGAAAATGTTCTCTTTCCAAGAGCGTTATGAATAAATTCTTGAGTGCGTTCTTGGACGTGCTCTTGAGTGAGTGGCTTCTTTGGGTCCCAGATGGCTGAGGCGAATACAGCCAAGAGGACGGCGGCGACTCCTATTGCGAAAAGTGTTTTTGACATCGTGAGTTCTGATCGTGGTTAGTGATCTGTTGGATCAACGTAATGAGCCAAGTGTATGTTGACGTACCGTGTTCTTCTTGAAAGTGATCTGCTTTCGTCACACATCGTGTCGACATTTTACGAGTTTTCATCCAGTTTCACGAGAATCAAGGAATCAGAAAAAACCTCAGGAAATCATCTTTTTCTGCTCCAAAAATTCAAAACCTACAATAGAATCAAAGACATCAGAGGATGACAATCATGCAGCCTTCTTTAGAGGAAAGAAGCCCTTTTTCGACGCTGATTTTTTGGTCTGTTGATTTCGCCGCCTTGTTTTGGAATATCCAGGATTTACGTCAGGACGGGTGGTTTTGTACGTCAATCTCAGTTAGTTCACCGAAGTTTCCATCATTTAAATAACTAACAATGTTTTTTCGTATGTGCCACCGATTTTGCTTCAACAGTATTTTCTCTTGTTGGCAGTTCATTTTTGAGATGATCAACAGAAAGCTTTTTTTCTTTTATAAATCCGGAAATCTCAAGTGGATTTCATTTGTAAAAAACTCCAAACATGATCTACAATTGGGAACGGATAAATGTTTAACCGGCCGCTGTGAGCAGATCCGCAAATCCCAACAGCAGGAACACATGACAAAGAACGAGAACACCACAGTCACCGCTTCTACTCGTGAGTTCTGTTATCACGCACTCGAGTTAAATGCCTCTGCTAACAGAAATTGTAAGCCGTCCCAAAGCCTCCACCAGCGCCATGGAAGGACTTTGTGTCTGGAATCGTTGGAGGTTTGTTCCATTTTGAAAGATTGCACGATTCTTGATGTGATCATGCTAAACCATTCATCAGGAGCTTCTCTTGTGTGCGCCGGACATCCTTTGGATACAGTGAGTGAGACCTTATAAGGTCTTTTTCGTACAATACATGGTGATCATGATCTAGTTAAAAGTCCGTATGCAAACCATGCCTAAGCCCCTTCCCGGACAACCACCTCTTTACACTAGCGCTCTTGATTGCTTCGCTAAGACTGTAAAGGTTGATGGTTTTCTTGGTTTATATAAGGGAATGAGTTCTCCTTTGACAGGTGACCTGAGAATCTAATTCTCAACCTCACGATATTCTCTATAACATCTGTTATGTGATCTTAATCAAATTGTGATGATCAAAGAAATTGTTTTGATGTTGTGACAGGAGTGCCACCACTTTACGCCATCGTTTTTGGTGCTTACGGTTGGTCTAAAAGTCTTTTCACTAAGCCTGTTGGCAGTGATGTCCTCACTGTACCCCAGATCTTCTGGGCCGGTTGTGTCACTGGTGTTGCCACCACTGTACGTAAAACCTCTCTTCTCAAACAAGACTGAAAAGAACAGTTTATAACCACACCTATTGAGTTGGTGAAGGCCAGACTACAAGTACAGAGCGGTGCTAACAAGCAGTACACCGGTCTTTTCGATTGTGGAAGCAAAATCTTCAAGGTATTGTGAAGGAGAGGATTGGTAATTAACAGGAGAAGGCAGAGGGTTTCCGTGGACTTAACCGTGGTTTTGTGGCCACTCTGTGGAGAGATGTTCCAGGTTCCGGTGCTTATTTCGCCGCTTACGAGCTCGTAAAGAGGTCATTCATCCCTGAGGGTGGCTCTGCTGCTGACCTCAAATCTTGGCAGCTTTTGTTGGCAGGAGGTGGGTCATCCTCGATCTTGTCTCGATCATGTACCTGGGAGATCCTGATTTTTTCAGGTTCTGCTGGTGTTGCCAACTGGTTGGCAGTATTCCCCATTGATGTGGTGAAGAGTGTCATTCAGACAGATATGAACAACACTTATGCTGCGGGACACCGTGGCATGATCCAGTGCGCAAAGAATATTGTGGCCAGCAATGGTGTAGCAGGTCTGTTCAGAGGAATCGGCCCGGCCCTCCTGAGATCATTCCCTGCTAATGCTGCTTGTTTCTTGGCCGTAGAGAAAACCATGCAGCTCCTCAACCGTACTTTTTGATAAATTACTTTTTTGAGCTTTTATTGATATTAAATTCAAGAATCAATTTTAGCACGATTATTATGGGAATCTATTGATTTTGATTTAATACTGAAAATCACCTGAAGAAATTGTAAATGGCACATTTACAACAAGGCAAAATGATACAAATTTTTGAGAGGGAAATGGTGGCACCGAGTCCGGCATCCCCGGCTGCATCCTCGTCCTTCTATGTGGCTCCTGGCGTTATACCAGGAAAAGTTCATAAAGAGAACAAAGGTGCATCATTATGCCTTTTTGCACAACCAAGTCAGTATGATTAGTGCTGAAGAAGCTCAGGTGCCATTGATTGGGGACAGCAAGGCTTGATTGCCTTTGGCTCACATTTATATGTTCTTGTCGTGGATCCTCAGTCCTTGACTGTAAATCAGACTCTTGACGCTCATCAATCTCCAGTCACATTAGTGAAATGGTATGATTTGCGTGACGATCTGTATTGACGGTACATAGGAGTAAAGAGACACTACACAATCGTTTGGATAGACCTTATACACTTCGGCTAGCTTCGGCAGAGAGAACAGGCAGCATAATAATTTGGAATGTTCTTGAGGCCTCGGTATTACACGTCCTCCAAGGTGAACACTGTCGTTTCAAACATGGTTTGATTCTCTTTCAGAATCAAATTTAACCCGACCTGTGACCGACATGATGTGGGCTGATAATGATCCTAATTCATTGATCGCACTCTATGCACCTACTTCTTTAATATTGTGGAATGTGGAAACTGGTCAGAGGGTGTGGAGATTGGATCCAAGCATTTCTCCAGTGCATTTAAATTTGATCAACGGTGGAACTGTGCCCAATTTTGGCAAAGAAAACGCACTGGACTCGCTCAGGTTCGTTCATTACATATTTTTGTTATATTTTCATTTGATTTATCAATATTTGAGGGTAATTTTCGCCAATCTGATTGCAAGACGGCAGAATATTACAGCTTTTGAGATAATGACGTGTACAGATTCTTATTATGCAATCCCTCAAACGAAAAGGAAGTTATCGTGGGGAGTGCAAATGGTGGGGTATACATCATGCATGATTACCTCACTGGTGATTTTCTTCGTGTGAGTGATATTCCCGCCAAAAACAGGGTCACAGATTTGACACATGACAGGCTGTGCCCACCCCAAAATCGGACATGCCCCCTCTGGGAGGTCTGGAATATGGATATTCTATATCTACAACGAGGTTTATTTATGGTGACATCATACGCATGTTTTTCTTTCCAAACCAGAAAGACGTCATCTGCGTAGTTTTCTCAAGGGAAATTGTCTTGTATGACATCTCGATACATCAGGTTCGTCTACAATGACAAGGTGAAGATTTAGGATTATAGATCGTGGGATCTATTGTTCCAGACAGAAACAAGGGAAATTTCATATGGGCCATGGCTTGGCAGCGCGAAGATGCGGTATTGGTGACACTTCATGACGATGCCAGGTACGTAAACATCAATTTTACATCTGTACAGAAAATACTGATAATTATAGCTTGTCTGCCTGGGCACCAAAAGACGCAGATCCTGGGAAATGGGAATGTAGACACTCATCAGATATCATCAGATTCGGAAAACAGTCCCGCAAGAAGGGGATACACATAACTGCCATCTACAACCAGCCAACTGATTCCTCCGACCGCATCACATTTGTCACTAGCGACGGGATATTGTGAGTACTGTATTGACTCGTCCATTTAGCACAACATTATGATCCATCAAAATCATTGGCAACTGTGCACCATCAATTGACAAAATCAAGATGGAACTGGGTGTATAATACCACAGAACCCGAAGTAGACACACCTCTATCAAGAGGACCGAGTCGCTCTTTCAGTATGGCCACGATGTACACCAATTTCGACAGCAATTCTGACCATGGAAATAACAAGTTCAAATTAGTTGGATGTGTCGACGGCGTGACGTCACCTATATCGTCAATCTGTACATCACCTCCCCTCTCTTTTGGCGGTGAGAGTATTCATTTTAAGAGATGGATGTTTTGATTTTGACAAAATGATAGAGGAGCAAGGTGTGTTAGTGGCGGTCGGGACATTGCAAGGTACTTTGCAAGTTGTAGATATGAGAAGTAGGAGTGTATTATGGGAGGTATATCTGTGGCCCCATGTAGTTAGAGGGGTCAGATGGATAAATAAGAATCAGATCATCGTCTTTGGTTGTGAAGAGTAAGCAATATCATTTCTCACAGATACCATCTGAAATCTTCATATTACAACCTAAAGTGATGTAATAGGGCCGGCAAGGAAGAATTCCGCAACCATCTCGTCACGATCGACGTTCGCACCAAGATCACAAAAGAAATCCGCAAAGTCAGTACACAAAAATCTATGGCTTGTGACTCGTTGTAGATGAATGCAACTGAGAACACATTTATCAGAGGGATAAGAGTCTCCAATAGTGGCCAATACGTCGCAGTACTTCTCAGAGATAGGTAAAATAATGAAAATGGAAGAAGTGATGACGTGTACAGACCATTTGAGATATGGGATTTGAGGGCGTCTACATTGATTAGAACGATGAAACCTTTTACCGCTGTAACGGCTCTTGAGTGGGCACCCTCTCCTTATAACGGTAAAATCATCCTCTTAAATGTCGACAATTGAGCGTGGTAGATCCCAGTGGAGGAAGGAGGGCTGATGATGATGATGTGACGTACACAAGAGAGGCCATGATCTTCAGTATGACAGACGGTGCGTATTCTTTGAGGTTTTAACATTGAAACAAAAAGGTTTAATTAAGACCTTTGTGGTGGAGCCAAACGGTCACGTGACCCCGGTGGATCAACAAGTGGAGATAAACGCCGGTATCATATCTTCTATATCATGGTAACATTTGAAATTCGAATACTCGTCTTTCGGAAAATGATTCTATTAGGAAGGACAATCTAATTGTGGCGGGAGACACGCTGGGAACATTGTACACTTACAACTTGAAAACGAAGAGATCAACGTGAGTCGCGCGTCTTCTATATATCTGAATCTTTCAGAAATTTCTCCACAGGTAAAGGCCTTGTCAGAAAGATTCGCTTCTCTCCCTCAGGATCTCATTACGTCTTGGTTCTTTTCAATGAGGGTAAAGTCATACAACATTGAGTCATCTTATATTTTCAGAATTTGGGGTGTGGGATTTAGACCACAACGTGAGGATGAGCATATCCAATTATCTCAAACAGAGAGAACTGAAAACGATCGACGTGGACTGGCTGAACGAAACGCACTCGATAGTGGCTACGAATGACGGTTGTCTGCGTGTGATGGACAGATCACTCACTCTTACAAACTCTCCGGCATCCCAGGTGCGTTGTAGAATACATATTCTTTTTTGAAATAAAAACTAACCTTATCTACAGATCAGATCCCTCAGAGAGGACATCAAGAATGTCTATCTGGTGGACTATAAAGAGGCTCTGAATTTAAAGTTCTTGTTACAACATTTGAAACCGAAAGAGGATTTGTTGTTCTCATATGAAACACCAGAGCACGTGAGTTGATGTCGATTGATGTCTTAAGTGTCGGTGTAGATTTAAAATGACCGCAGGTTGCCACAAGGCCAAAAGAGGCGAAGATGTTACTGCGGATGGATGAAGAATTGATTCGAGATATATTGGCATGCGAGAACCTATTACAGAGGTGCACACGCACTGCCAAGTTTTATGGTGACACACAAGGTGATCATCACAACACTTCTAAAAGAGCTGTTGTACTTGGTACTTGGGAATACAGAGGAATTTGCTTGTAGTGCAACTGCAGAAACAAACTGATGAGAAGTATACTGATGATGTGGCAGAATACATATTATGGAAGCTACTAGAGAATGTATTGAACGATCTGGACAGAATAAAGAACAACATTGAAGAGAGGAAGAAATTATCAGAGGCTAAGAGGGCAGAGTCACACAAGTCTGGCCCGGAAATTGAGGAGAAGAAAGAAGGTAAAGTTTCAAATGATGGAAGATGACAAGGTGATGCATTTTATGGATGACCGGTTGCAGAGCAGAAAGTACTGAAAAATGTGGATCGAGGATACAATGTTGGAATAATGGAGCACCTGATGGGGAGCCAACATTTGATGCACATGGAGAGGATTAAGAGCGACATCTACGACAAAAAGAGAGCGGGATCCTCTTATGAATTCTCTCGTAAAGTGGTGGATAGAGGTGAGTCTTCAATGAGATGATGCCATGCTGATCTTCTTGAGATATCCTGCTGGGAAGGAAGACAGCCGCCCTGTCGACATTATTGTCGACACCTGCAGATAACCCGAATTATGTTCTGGATCAGATGAAGGCTGGCCTCATTTCTGCTTCAATTTCCCCAGACACCTTTAAAGAAACGGTAAAGACGTTCTTTTATCTCATGATTCTAATCTTGATCAGATGAAGAAAGTGGCCGGCCAGTTGATCGGCAACGGACATGTTTCAGAGAGCGTGCAGGTGCTATCTTTGATAGGACTTAACTATGAAGCTTGCGAATACCTCCAAGCCAGCGACCGCTGGGAAGAAGCCGCATGGCTCGCAAAGGTGAAGATAAATACCCTCAATTGATATTTACTCGTTATAGATGTCACTCAACGAAGTGGAGTGCGGCCTTGTCTACAAAGCTTACGCTCGTTACCTCTCATCAGACCCAAGAGGAAAGATGAGAGCAGTGCACATCCTCTTGTCTTTGGGCGAATTCCAGCACGTGCTGGAAATTCTTCATGACTTGAAAATGTGGGATATCGCGGCTCCCCTGGCCTCTATTCTACTCGAGAATGGGTTGATCGAGACTACTAAGAGCTCTATGACCAAAGAAACAATCTTAAACTCCCTCGCTATGAACGTAGTACCGATCGAGCAGCTTCTGCACTCCATACATTTCGATTATGGCTGCTTTTTGCATTCAATTGGAAATCAACCTGCGGCAGAGCACTACTTGTAAGTTTTAGAATCCAAGTGATTATCTAAAGACATTTGAGGTCGAAGGCAGGAGGAGCGGGCATCAATATGCTGGAAAGTTACGCGGCGGTAAGTCTGAATTTATTTTCAGGGGGTTTACTTTCACAGGAGAGAAAACAGAGCAAATAATTGTAGAAATAAATGAATATTGTTATTCTCCAATCTACAACACACAACCTTTCCCAGAATTTGCTTATTTTTAGAGGCTTCACAGAGGCACCTCCATATAAACTGTGCCGCTTCCCCACCAATATTTTGAATCGAATATTTTACAGGATGAAATGCAACCAGTGCTGGAGAGAACTAGAAAATGAGCCGGCCTTCATCACGGCCTGCTCTCATATTTATTGTGAGCCATGCGCTCGAAAGACCTTTGGAAAAGACAGGGTCTGTCCCTTGTGTGACACGGCTCTTTCATCGAGGTCTAATTGACACGATCCTAAATCGATCAACTGATCAGAGGCAGGCAGTCCATCACCGGGATTGATCTGGTATCAGACGACTCGAAAGTGGTGGGTAATCATCCAGGAGTGAACTTCTGATCTTCTTCAGTTACAATTGTGTGGTCTTAACCCCCAAGACAGTAAATTTTCATGATGTCATCTGATCCGGCTCATACTTCCTCCAGTCCTCAACATCTGTGCGAAAGCAATAGGTTTCTGGTCTTTTCAAATGCAAACAGAGTTAGAATATCACAAATCGGACGCCAACAGAAAAGGTTCGTGTCCCGGAGACTCTTGTCGTTGACCTTACGTTAGCCTTGGAGGTCCAGAGGATTGAACAAACCTATAACGAGAAGCTGCTGGAGGTGAACAATCAAATGAACGTTTATAAACACAAGAACACCTGCCTCATGTAAGCGAAGATCAATGAGATCTTTCGTAACCTTTCATAGCGAGGAGATAGAGATGTATAAGAAGGAGGTGGTCCAATTGAAAGAACAATATGACGAGAAATGCAGGGTAAATTAGATATACCACACTTGATCTCATTCTTTCAGCAAAAACGAAAGCTGGCTGAACTGTACGAAAGCTCTCGCTCCTCCGGGGATATGGTGATTGGATCCTCCGGGCGGTTCTCCGCCGAAAGACCCTCTTTTGGACCCAGGTCAACACCTACTAGACTTCCCTGCGCCTTACCTGTTCCTTCGACGCTTTCTACAACGAGGCTGCCCACGAGGGCAGGCATCAATCCAGAACCTTCCGGCTTCTTTGCGCGCAGAGCCTCCTCAACTGTAAATAGCACACGTATGTACACTGACATATCAATAAGATTTAATTCGAACCAGCCTTTATGACACAGAAATCCTCTCCGACACCATCTCTTAGCGATACACACGATCGTACGTTGCAAACTTTGTCAATTTGAATTTAAATCAATTTTGGGTAGGCTTCGCAGCCGTGAGAAAGATGAGCCCACGAACACTGAGACCGGACTCTGCCGATTTGCCTCGACCTGATATCACTGCATTTCCCAAACAGAATTTTGATAAATCCTCCTTCTTGGGCAAACCGAACCGACCACCCCCTTCCACCCCCTTATTTCTCAGAAGGTGAGATCAAACATCGAAGAGAGGACTTAAATGAACAGACAAAATCCGCTTCTGGGGTCAGTGTGACGGTTTGGCGGGAAATAAAAAACGGGTTCTTTAGTTGTAGTGCGCGAAGTTTGTCTTTGTAATTGTAAAAATGAAGGGAGAGGCAGAAATCCCAAAAAGGGAAGGAAAACAGACCCACCTACATACGTAATCAAGGTAGAAAGGCCAAACACATCACAAACACAAGACGAGAACATGAGGTGGGATCTTGTTTTCTGTGTGATTAGCAGCTGAGGATGCCATCAGCCAATCAAAGTTAAACGAGATTCTTGCCAAGGAAGGCATCCAGATTGTTGGGCCAGTTTTGCCAGAGTATGAGACGATTCTTACTCCTGAAGCAATCAAATTCGTTGCCTCCATACACAACAAGTTCGAATCCACCAGAAGAGAGTTGATGGCCAACCGCGAAAGAGTGCAGGTATGTATTAAATCATTCCTCTCATCTGACGTCACTCAGAAGGAAATCTCTTCCGGAAAGTTCCCTCAGTTCCTCCCAGAGACACAGAAAATTCGTGAGGTGAGAACCGTGATGCAAAGATTTGTCTAAATTGCCAGGCCGAATGGAAGGTCGCACCCATACCCAAAGATCTTCAAGATAGAAGAGTGGAGATTACAGGTCCCGTCACTCGTAAAATGATCATTAACGCCCTCAACTCTGGTGCAAAGGTTTTCATGGCAGACTTTGAAGATTGTGAGTAATGTCATCCCATCTCGATTCTGTACACGGCTAATGCAGCACACAGCCAACAGCCCTACTTGGACGAATAATGTAGAAGGTCAGATCAACTTGAAGGATGCCGTCCACGGCACAATCTCCTTCACCGCTCCAAATGGAAAGAAATACAGCGTAGGCGCCAACCCTGCCACACTCATGGTTAGACCCAGAGGTTGGCACCTTGTAGAGAGCCACCTGTTAGTGAAAGGTGATCGACAAACTACAACTCACAATCTCTTGTTCAATCAACCTGATGTTCTTCAGGCCAGCCCGTGGCCGGAGCTTTTTTCGATTTTGGACTGTACTTTTTCCACAACGCGAAGACTCTGCTGTCTAAAGGATCAGGACCTTACTTCTATGTTCCAAAAATGGAACACCATTTAGAAGCTAGACTATGGGCTTCCGTATTCCAATACGCAGAGAAGACGTTGGGTGTGAAAGAGGGAAGCATCAGGGCAACTGCGTTGATCGAAACCATCTTGGCCGCTTTCCAAATGGACGAGTTTCTGTATGAATTGAGAAAGTATAGTGCCGGTCTTAATTGTGGAAGATGGGTACGATCGCCCCTCTCTTCTCATTTGATCTTTTTCAGGATTATATCTTTAGCTTCATCAAAAAATTCTACGACCACCCACAATTTGTTATGCCCGACCGTGTTTCTGTGGACATGTTACAGCCTTTTATGCAAGCTTATGTCAAGCTGCTGATCAAGACATGCCATAGAAGAGGAATTCATGCGATGGGAGGGATGGCCGCGCAGATACCAATCAATAACAACAAGCAGGCCAATGATATTGCCATGGAGAAGGTAGAGTCGTCATGGAGACACACACACATAAATGACATGTCTAGGTTAGAAAGGATAAGTTGAGAGAAGTCACCGCAGGCCATGATGGTACCTGGGTTGCTCACCCTGGTCTCATTAAGGTGATATCACTCAATTTATGAAACTTTCATTTATGATGTAGATTGCCATGGATGTCTTCAACGAGCACATGAAGGGCCCGAATCAAATATCTATACTGCCAGATGTCAAAGTGACAGCTGAAGATTTGATCGCCGCTCCCACTGGTCAACCAACAGTGTCAGGCGTGAGAGGAAATATAGAGGTCGGGCTTCGCTATGTAGAAGCTTGGATCAAAGGAAATGGATGTGTACCCATACACAACTTGATGGAGGACCTCGCTACTGCAGAGATCTCCCGCGTGCAAATACAGCAGTGGATGAAGCACGGCGTGAAGCTTGCCGATGGAGAAGTGAGATGTCATATTGACTTTTCTGACATGGATTGACATGTTGACAGATTGTCACAGAAGCATTTGTGAAGAAAGTATTGGAAGAGGAAGCAGATAAATTGCTCCAAGAAACAAAAGGAGATGAGTCGGTGAAGAAGGCGAAGAAGGTGTTTGAAGAGATGTTCTTTGGAGGGAAAGGGATTGGAGAATTTATGTCCCTGGCTATGTACCCATACATCATCACTAAGCAGCAATCTAAATTGTGAAGAGCCGCATATTCTGTCAACAATAAATTATGGTCTTCAAATATTGCCATTTAACCCACCGTTGATTTGCGCTCGTAAATGTCGACCAAGATAAGGATTATGACTATATTCCCTCTGATGATGAAGGAGTTGAAGATATTGCCAGACCAGAGTCATCTTGTATGTTAGAAGAAGAGGATCTAATTTCAGAAAATGATGTCAGTGGAAGCTGATGTTGGAACCCTGCAAGGGACACTGTCACAAAATTATTACAAAGTTCACAGAAATTTACAAGATGACAAGAATTGCAACAAAAAATTGTGAAATTCACAGAAGACTTGCGCAGGGAATATATACGACAAAAATTGAGTAAAAATCACGGTTGCTAATGACGTTATGGCAGACTTCAAATTTTGGACGACGCGTCGGAAGCTTCTCGAAGTCGAGTTGATAAATGGAATGATGTTGAGCGATTCTTTATTTTCAATCATCTCGTCTTGATTGCCATCTTTCCAAAGTCAACATCAAGAAGATCCATCATCTCGGTGTCAAGGATAAGGGCCTTCACCATATCCTCTCTTGTCGGTCGTCTTACAATGGGCTGTTCAAATACTTGATAATGCCTTTTAGTCTGACAAACGCACCTAGTAATTTTCAGGCTCACATCAACAGGTGTTTCAATGACCTGCTTAACAAGTTTGTACTCATCTATTTAGATGACTTTCAAATTTATAACAATAACAAAGCTAAACACATCAAGCATGTCAGCCAAGTTCTACAACAAGTCATTGACTTGAACTTGGCATGCAACTTAAAAAAGTGTAAATTTCACCAAA
>MZNV01000308.1:0-28229 GCA_002081555.1 Protostelium mycophagum | reverse complement strand
AGACACGCTTGACTTCGCAGTGCGGCAAGGGATGCGGTAGACTGTGTCGATATGAACGAACCCGAATGATTCATTCCTTTATTCAAGGCAAAGCCAGAACAACAATGAATGTCACCACGAACTACATACAATATATTTACCTTTGCTCCAGAAGCCACTCTTTTTCTGACCAGTGGAGGGTGAATACAATGCCCCAATGCCGTCAGTTGCACCATCAAACCAATTGCCTCTGTAGAGATCTGAAATATCATCAATATCGACGTACAGGAGTGTTGACAAACTACAACGAGGTTACGTACTTCCGTTGGGGTAGAAACAGAGACCAAATCCCTCCATGGCACCTAATATCCACTGCCCTATGTACACCAACCTCTTACTTCCAGTCCTAAATGAAATTTCATTGACTTTTCAATTCCACAAAAAATATTCATCAAAAATAATCAGCTGGTTGTAGATGAACAAAAGATATTTTCAGAATTCAAACTCACTGGTTGGTGCGAGGATCTGTTCCGGTGTAGAAGAGTGCCCCCCAGCCGTGTCTCTGCCCACCGATAATATTTCCTTCGTAAATACCGTGTCTGTACCGGACAAGAGATAATTGCTGGTAGTGAAGTGGTACTTCGTTCGTTCTACAATTCAATTGATCTATCAGATGTCAGAAAGAATTGTAGATGTGCCAAAAAAATATAAAAAATAACCAAAGAGACTCACTCTCAAAGTCTGATTTGGCTTTCAGATACGCCGATTTTTTTATGTAGTCCCCAGGGATATTCCTGAAATATTCTCCTTCCTCCCCACTACAACGCGTCAATTCCGAAATTTCATGGAAATCTCACCTCTTTAGGTATATGGAAAAATCGATGGGTGTTTTTTCATCGTAAAATTCGGTCAAATGCTTGTTGTTTACAATTTCGTCAAATTCCCAGTAGCCAGTGTAATAGCTCCCTGACGGTAGCATAACGAGGCCTTTACCGTGTCTCTGGTCGTCAAGCCAACCGCCTGAAAAATTCAGTTGAGTTTCAAATCATTGAAACGTCGGGTTTAAATATCATTTTTGGCGGGAAAATAGTACCTATGTAGACCATTCCTGATTGGTAAAAAAATAGTCCGAATCCGTTACGAAGACCGTCACGCCATCTGCCCCTGAACTTCTCAGAAAATATATTTTTTGCACAAAGAAAAAAAATGTGGGAAAAATTACGTGTAGGCGGTGCCATTCTGGTATCTGTACGCCAGTTGTTTGGTTTGTACAGACGTAGAGGCGATCTACAACACGTCAAAATGACATAACAGACAATCTCGCACCTGCTCAAACCTCTCGCAAAAAGTGTCCCTACGCGCATCTGCGATACTCTGAAAAGTTTAAGTTCTATTCCTTGAAAATTCTGTGAAGTTTGTGCGAAAACTCACCAGCATGAGCAACAGAGAGCCGATGCAAACAGGAAATTGAAAAGTTGACGGGATGGATTCCACTGAAAATCCCCGGAAATCTGGGACGTCGCATTCGTTTAAAACTAGGACTTGCCACAGCTGACACACACGTGTACATGTTAACCAATCTTGAGGTTTTAAGAAGCTGGATGGGTCAGATAGATTTATTTTTTTTAATGATCAAACTGACCCAAAAATGTAGACAATGATTTCTGGCGGGAGATGTGAGAAGTCTATGATCGAGATGACATCTACAGCGATGAGTGATCAGGTGTAACTATTACTAGCCTCACCCATCGGATCTGAATGATTCGTATCAGTTCGTGCGTTGGGCGAAAATAAGATACGCTTAGCGCTCATCTGCGGTGTTGGAAGGGTTCTATGAAGATATAAACATTAATTCATTCTAGGACATCCATTCGTTTTTATGACATATATTTACCTGGGTCTTTTTAAAGGTGTGGCCGACCACTCCAAAGAATGCCATCCCGTTTGTTTATTGGTGCTGTCCGATCGATTCTATATCATTTGAACAAAAGGTAAAGAATAGAATCCGCTTACCCCTAAGAAACGATCATTCTCTTTATCGAAGTGATTTCTTGATCTTTTTAGGACGGGTGTCTCCATCATTGTTTTGGCGAATGAGGTTTCAGAATTTAAATTTCTTGCATTTTGGCGGGAAAACCCGGAAATTCGGAGACATATTTTCTTGACGTCCTCCATCCAGAGACTTGCTTCTCAGAGCACAACCATTCACGACACAGAATTTCTAAATTGTGGAGGTGCCTCCTTGACCGAGCGTCGGGCTTGGTTTCAATTTGGCGAAACTGCCTCCCATTCCCAGGGAAGAATTAATCTTGCATCTACAACAAAACTCAAAAAATCCAGGGAAGCAGAATTTTCTCCGTTTTCGAGGTCTCAATCGTCATTCTTTTCCAGCAGCAAATAACAACACATCAAAACATGGGCTTCTTCCACCACCACCATCACCACACTGAGGAGATCGTCGTTGTAAACCAACAACAATTTGTGCCTGCACCAGCTTATCCGACAATTGCCCCCCAGCCAAGTAATTTCGGTTTAAGAAGTTTCTTCTGACTACTGAGCAGTGTACACACAACAGACAGTCTTTGTACAGCCAAACCTTGTCAATCATCACGGAACGAGAGCTTTCCAAGCACATGACGGCACTTTTCTCACTGCAGAGGACGGCGGCCTCTACAACGAGCCATATCTGTCTCACAAGGCGCACTTCCATCTTCATCATTGTCACGGCGACATCTACCGCCTCAAGACTCACCACCAAAAACACCTAGCCATCGACTTCTTCGGACAGCTGTACACAACATATGATGAAGATATCCCAGAGACCAAGTTTAGAGTCGAGAATATAAACGGACGAGTGGCCATCAAGGCACACCATGGACCTTATATTGGGGTGAAGCATGGAAGAGTGCACGTGGTGCCTTATCTGGGAGAACACGAGCTGTTTAATATCATGATTGTATAATAAAACGATCATTGACTGTTCATTATCAAACCATAGGCAGTTAACCCCAAGGCATCGGCACCGTGAGATGTCATTATTGAGGTTAAGAGTGTACACATTATCAAGATCTAGTGAACGAGGTTCTTGAACATGTTTATGTCTTCATGAGATCATTATTACAATAAAAAACTTCTCTTTATTCGACTTCGGCTGTGACTGAGACCTTGTTCTTCGGAACGAGGGAAGATTGATCCCCTTCCATTCCCCAAAGTATCAACTGGAACATAATCAGCCATCTACAACAAATTTGGTCATCTACAACTTGCCTGAGACATGTCTCCACCAGACACGATCTTGGTCTCATCAGGTGACAGCGCGACATGGTTGACGGCTGCCGTATGTCCTTTAAGACATCTCATCTCCGGACTACCTCTTGTCACGTCCCATATTCGTACCTTAAGATGTCATCAACGACATCATGATTTCTCAACGCTTACCGTCGCGTCACCACCAGAAGTTATGAGGAAGTTGCCCCTCGTCCACGCTGCATAACTGACTCCGTCGACCGATGCTACTATATTTAGATTTCAGTTGTATTTGGACGTGGCTTACGGGTATGTTTCAGGTGGTGGATGAATCTTGAGGGAAATCTGGCATCAAAAATGACACACTGGTCGTCTTCTGACCCCGAGCTCTGCAAGTACCTCTCACAGGAACTGTTTCATTTCAATGAAAATCATACAGGAAATTTCACGGAGATTTCAGTGAGATCTACCTGAGGGAGATGAGGTTGACGTCGTTTTGTTGTGTGTGAAAAACCAAACTGGGCCGCAAAGTTCTCGTATCATACATGAAAGCTGTGCCGTCGGCCGCTGCAGACAGCAACACACTCCCTTCTGCATTGGTGGCTAATGAAGATATTTCCCCTGCAAAGATGAGTACAGTTGTAGATGGTGAGATCTCATGAAATTTCAGGGAAATCTCACCGATTTGGTCTGAAAGTGTCGTCATCATCCTGCCCGTTTCTGTATCCCAGGTATTTATCTATTTATAGATCAGAAGTTGATGACGTCAGAAGGGTCTCACCTTGCTTGGCGTATTACTGCGCACATTCAGCGCTGTAAAGAAGAATCTTCCCGCGAAACGGATATCCAGTGGATCACTACAAGCATCAACAAGATAATGATGTTGCAGAATGGGATCATGATCTCTTACATCTTCATGTCCTTTGTGAGATCCAGTGCTACAGTCCCCGAGTGTATGTCCCAGAAGAAAACAGACCTGGTTTCACTTAATCTTTTGCAGAGGATATGCGGGACAACTTGTCTTCAGAGGCCGTAGCGATGATGTTGTGTTTCTTCGGGTGCGTTTCCAAGAGTATGACTTTCCCGCCGTGACCGACGGTCCCATCGCCTCGTGCTATATCTTTAAGTGAACGTAAAGACGAGTCAGTGTCGGCTTTGCCTTCTGCGGTTTATAGTTTTACAACTCACCAAATGTGTGGCAGAGCTCCTTTGTGTCTGCACTCCACGTCTACTCATCATCAGAAGATCTCTCCAGAAAAATCACTGAAAAGTCGTGGAATATTTGTGGGAAATTTCACGGACAATCAAATGGCTCACCCTCACGGTTTGATCGTAACCACAAGTGACAATAAACTCTGCGTCTCTAGTGAATTTCAAAAATGATACTGCTCCTAATGCTTTCAGTCTAAACAAAGTTTCCATGAAACCTCACCTGTATGACCCTTCAGTGGGGTTGCCACACCGGTGTTCAAGTTGTAGACGACAGCCTCATTCGGTGAAGAAAGCGAACAGACAGCCAATTCGTTCCTGAAACAAATATAAAAACAGAGTCGTTTCAAACTTGGCAGAATCGCGTTGTACTGACTCTTCTGGGCAGCTTTGCCGCCAAAAATCTCCAGGTCAGCATTAAATGAGATCAACTCTTGAACACTTGTATACACAAAAACATATATTAAAATAGTTTTTAAATACCGATGTGGGTGGAATGCCGACTCAACAATATTTCCAGAGGCCAGATAAGATTCATTCAATTGTTTCATGTTCTCGAAGAAAACTTCCTGAATCTGACGCTGTGTCTTTGACGTGTCAGTTTCCCACGGAATTTCCGCGAAATTTCCATACGTACTGTAAAATAGTTGCCCTTGCCGTGGCCAATCATTCTGTATCTCTTCATAAGAGGGACCAGTCCTACGCCTAAGTCCGATGTTTGAGCGGGAATTTCAAATTTCAAAATTCAAATCTGATTCAGATGTTCCAGCACCCGGTACGCCGACGAGACGTTAATGTGAACTTTCGCGGTAACTACCGCAAAATCTGCCCGTGCGGAATCATGAGTATCGGGGCCGAAAATGTCCCGAAAAGGGGGATTGATGACGTCATACCCATAATTATATATGAAATTATGCCTTACTTTTATTTGGGTTGTCTTCCAGCGTTTTCTTCTTGAAAGTGATCACTTTCTCTGTTGTGAAGGTTTTCCCAGGCATTTTCCCTGAAATTTTCAAAAATAAATTTTTATTTTCTGGAATTTGGAATTTCTTGGAAATTCACAGAAAATTCGGGGAGAATCACCTTGTCTCTTGCCCAAATAATATCTTTTGCAGTCGTTTATTGACCTTCCCGGCAAATTCGCCGACATCCGCTGCAACAGCGTCTCTTCTCTCGCGCTGTTCATTTTAGAAATCTCCCCGAAATCTCCCTGAAATTTCGCGGATATTCCGAAATTTCCTGAAATTACTCGCCCGTCACCGAGTTCCTCTACAATCTTATCTACAACGAGGATCTCTTGTTTTGAGAAGGGCACGTGTAACACGTCACCATCTTTTAGAAACACAGAGGGAACAGGTTTAGTCTTGTCTGCCTTTGGATTATAATTCAAAATACCCTTTAGAGCTTGGTCGCTCTGGAAGGGGCGGGAAGTGGAGTAATAAGGATCTGTCACACAATGCTCGAAGAATCTGCACTCTTCAGTTGTAAAATTGAACACAAAGATATTTCTCCAAAATAAAATTTCAATCATCATCATAAGTTTTTGATGATTTTCATTTGGGTGAAACAGATTGGATGTTGTTGTCAAATAACAATGTTTCAATGGAATAAAAATGACATACTTCTTCAATTTGGCTGGGTCGGACCGGATGTGTTCTGGAAATGGAATCTTCTTCAACTTTTCTTGGAATTCCTTGTTCATCTACAACCAGTCAGATGTCAAGAGATGACATGTTTGACATACGTAATATGAGGCCAGTTCTCCTTGCCTCTCTATTCGTTTCTGTGCACCACTTCCATCAGTCGCCATAGATCTCTGTTGTTGTTATTTTGTGTTGTGACAATTGTCTTGGTCATCTCATTGTCAATTGAGATATCTCAGAGTGTGGTGTTTTTTATTCTTATGTGTCTATGTTGACTTGCGACTTCGCCGCAAGCACAGAGTTTATTTTAATACATTTATGATGCCTTTCTGTTGGAAAATGCAGTCATGCAGTCGATGACTGATTTTGCCTCAGAAGTCTTTGCTGCACAAAACAAGACACAACTGGCCAATAATCTCACTCTGTGAATAGCCCCCAGCTGATTCAGACTTGCTTCTATCTGACACAACTTTGTCAGCTCTTCTTCCTGTCATTCTTCAGTTCCTCAAAGCTCCATCACACTCAGGACCCACCTTCTTATAATCTAGTTTATGCTGTTCGTCTGCACAGATGTCATCTCTGAACAGGGAAGCTTCCTTCAATGCCATCTTGTCTCTCTCAAAGTCTTCCATTCTCTTACGCTTCTTGGTCTCACGGTCTTCAGTTGTTGTGGAGGATATCTCCATCTCAGAATAAGGTAGATGTGCACTTTCAGTTGTATATGTTGTTGTAGATACAGTTGTAGTTGAGAGTGTGGAGCTGTCTTGGGGTGTGATCTTCTGTATTGTTATGTCTGTGTCCTCTTCTGGTATGACAGTCAGTAAGGAGGTATTCATTGCTGACACTGGTGTGTCTACAACTGTCACATCTGATTGTTGATTTTCTGTTTACTTTCAGAGTGAAGATATACAAGTGTCTACATCAAAGTTTCTGAATTTCATAAAGTCAAGTTATTTGATATATTCTTTCAATTTTAAGTAGAGATTGTCAGAACACAGTAGAGATTGTTGGAACACAGTAAGGTGACCACAAAAATTTTGTTCCAATAGGGTACCATAACGTGTTCTGATTTTGTTCTGTTGCTCTTTAGAACACAGTAAGGACCTGTGGAAGTCTGACTCAACACAGTAAGCAACTGTGACTTGAAAATCAATACTACAAGCAAGTCACAGTAAAGTCAGACTTGTGCAGGTCCTTAGAACACAGTAAGGTCACCATAAAATTTTTGTTCTCTCAATTATATTGCAGGATTTGGTCAGATTCCCCCAGTTCTCAGTAATGAACAAGTTCAATTACCAAGATTTTAACATGGTGTGGGGAATCTGACCAAACTCTGCAATATCTATCCCAGTTGTACACTGTTCTAGAGAGTAAAGGACACATTGGGAACAAAAAAACGCAGTCAGGTTACTGTAAAATTGGTGTTTGGACAATTGATCCAAACATTGTTCCTTACTCTCTAACCTGTTCAGACATATTCAAAGAGTGACAGAACAACATTGGAACACGATATGGTACCATATCAGAATAGAAAATTTACGGTAACCTTACTGCGTTCCAACAATCTCTAAGACATATTGTTGCAGGTTCATTGGTTCAATTTCTAATTGCCAAAAAAAACTATAATGTATCACCTTCTCTTGTGTATCCAATATTCTTTTGCCATGCCTTCTTCATCAGCACACAACATTCCTGTAATCTGTGACCTTGTCAGATGGTTAAAGTGATCAGACAACCTGTTGATGATGTCACTGATTTCTGCAGCAGATTTGTCCTTTAAAAAAGAAAGATCTGCATCTCCCCCAAAATCTGGCTCCATTTCATCTAACATGGGATCAATTCTGTGAAACATGACAATATTGGAAGATCATCTGATCACCTATGTCAAAACCAATTTCAAAGATCTCTTCTGGTCCAATCTCTACAATCTGGTTGGGTTGTTGATTGTTATTATCAAAGCTGACTGGTTTATCTTCATAGAATTTGAATTTGGTGGTCTCAACAGGGACATTTCTCAGAGGAGTGGCACTTAAACCTAAATGATCTGTTGATATGACAATAGAAAGTCATGACAGACCATCGTTGAAATCAAATTCTTCGTCAGAATCCAATACTACAGCTCCTGGGTGTTGCATACCTCTGATAGATACACAAATCATCAGACCAGTGAAAATCTCTCTCTATCTACACTTCTTACGAACCATCCATCTTTTCTGGGTATCTTTGTCAGCCACTTGTGTCAGAGTCCACAGCTGTTCTGCTTCTTCATAAACGTTATGTTGAATATGTACTGTTGAGGAGCTCCAAACCTCTGGGGTGAGGCTCTCGGTCGCTTGTGTTGTAGAGCCTCGTCATCAATTTTTTGTGATCACTTACACAAACCTAAAGATGGATCAAGATCGCTTCGATGGCATGATACTCAATCTGGCGCAGCAGATGGAGGGTGGTGTTCCTCAAATGCTGGACCAACTCTTCAGTTTTTTCCAGAGGAAGACAGGTGCGATCATTTGTTCGATCTTGAGACTTATCAGCTCATATGAGACAGATTTCTACACAGGAGGATCACCAGGACAAGCCAGAGAGATGGTTCTGAATTGTTTCGACAAATATGAGGCGCTCAGTTTGGAGGCGAAACGAAAGGAAGCAGAGAAGAAAATGAAAGAAGAACTCAAGAGACAGCAAGAAGCCAAGTGAGTCGAGATCACATAATCATTATCAGTGGAAGAATCAAGACGTAACGATTTTCACACAAGATGCGAGAAATCAAGTTGATATCTGTACAGACAACCACCAAAAAGGGAAATCGTCGAATTGGATGAAAATGATCAACCCATTAACACGGCACCTGCAACCAAATCATCTTCAAAGGAAGAGAAGCCCGTTCAACTCAAAGAGGTTACCGCAGACGAAGGAGAGGAGCTGGAAGAATCTGAAAAGGGCAAGCTCATGCCGAACGAGGGAAATGGCTCGACCACCGACACATACAGCTGGACACAGACACTTGGAGAGTTAGAGGTCAACATAAAGGTCCCTGAGGGCACCAGAGCCAGGTATGTTTTTCCCGCCAATTATTCAATTCAAATTTTAAACTTCTCCCAGAGATCTGGTCGTTGTGATTAAGCCCAATAAACTGTCTGTCGCTTTGAAGGGACAGAAACCCATTATGGAAGGTGAAATTTCCACCACTTTTCCCAGAAAATCTGTATCGACCGATTCTTCTTTAATTTTGCGAAATCTCATGGAAATATCAGGTGAATCTGAGAAGACGATCAATGTGGGAGAGAGCAGCTGGACACTGGACAGCAACAAGTTGGTCGTCTTAACTATTGTGAAGCAGAACCAAATGGAGTGGTGGGGACGTGTGCTTAAATCTGAGCGCGAAATTTCTACCAAAAAGGTAAAATTATTTTCTTTCATTTCCTCCGTTCTTTTCAATTTTGCTTTCATTTTTCACCAGAAATTTGTGATTTTTAAAGTGAAATTTTCAGTAATTTTCTGACGTTCTTAGGTGGTTCCAGAAACGTCCAAGTTGGACGATTTGGATTCCGACACAAGGTCCACAGTGGAGAAGATGATGTTCGACCAGAGACAGAAGCAGATGGGTCTGCCCACAAGCGAAGAACTGAAGAAGCAGGAAATTCTGAAGAAATTCCAGGCCCAACACCCCGAGATGGACTTTAGCCAGGCCAAATTCAGCTGAAAATGAAGAAATTCACGTGAATTTTCACAATTCTTCAAAAAAGTCTCAAAATTTATTCGAAAGCCAAGAGTTGCGTTGCGAGAACACGAACTCGGTTATTAACGTGCCGTCTCTTCTGTAGAGAAATGTCAGCGAATCTATGTGAAATTTAAGCGAGCAGAATTTTGCAGAGATACGGTAACGAACACGTTAATTACGCAGAACTCTACCGTGATAGGAAAAATATGTAAAAATACAATTTTTCAATCTTACAGTTTTTTTTTGAAATTTCCAAGATTGAAAAAAATTTCGAAAATTCAACCTCACCTCACAGATGCCCGTTGTACCAGTCATTCGCGGCAAAGTCATACTCTCTATTCACACACCTCGTCTTATTAGGCCCCTGCATCCATTCTATCTTTTCGTCCTCCAACGTGACCTCTTCCACCCTCACATTCTTCCTTCTTACCGCAAGCGCGACGTCTTGTTCGTAACCGACGTTGACGCTCGGGACGACCTGTACCCTCCCCGCCTTTTCCCGCCAAAAATCTTTGCAGATGCGGTTGCATTCGCCGTCGGGGCACTCGTCCCCTTCAGACTTGCGGAAACGGACACCCCTTCTAAAGGGCTCTGCAGACAGCAGGACCATTCCATTCCAGCAAGAGTAAACCTGGCTGTCGTCATTAAAAAGTCTAGAATAAACACGAATGAAAAACAATCGCCTGCAGCTCTGCTGTTCATTCGAAGACGTGAATGTGCATGCGCTTCCTTTAGAGTAGAATCTTGTCCTTTTACAAGCCAATATGTTCACCAAGACTTCTGCAGCTTCGCTACAGAGCAAAGACAAAAAGAACGTGTTGTATTAACGAATTATATTATTTTCTCGATATAATAACGTGTTATATAATAAATATAAATATAACATAATGAATAATATAATATAATTTGTATCACTTGAATGGAAACTCGGGCGTCGTATCGCCTTCGAGAAGGTGGATGTGTGATGAACAGCAGATTGCCTGGGGCTCCTTCCCACAACCAATCTTTGCCAGGAAGTTCTCTATTCCATTCTGGATTCTGTTTGGCCTCCCAAACGGTAGGTGAAAACAGTTGTCCGTTAATGTCTCTGGCCACCCACAGATCGTAGAAGCGATCTGGTGTTCTCCAATCCATAGCACAAGTGATGTTCGCTTGTTGTTGGATGTGTTGATGTAACAGTTCAAAAAAGTCCCGCCCACATAGGAAGACATCGTTGAAGAAAAGGACAGCGTCATATCTGTACTCATTTTGTATCCAAAGAGGTGATGCGGCTTGATTTCGCAGACGAGCGAGGATTTCTATGCGATCTTCGCCACCCCAGTTGATCCGGGTCTTGTTTGTGGTGATGAATGTCTGGCTTTCTTTGATACCCAATAAAAACGCTGCTCTCCTCAACACTTTTTCCAATATAATGGGGGTCCTATCTCCTGAACCATCTTCTTGTATTGAGATTCCAAATCGAAGTTGTGGAAGGAAGCTGACGAAGTCAACAATGGCTTTAATTTGATTGAATAGAAGTCCTTCGGTGTTGTGAGTGTTGCCAGCCAGAAGGATGGTAAGATTGAGATCCTTCATATAATCATATCTGACAGTATCCACATCTTCGCAAGGAAATTCTGTCTCTCTACTCCCAATTTCATCGATCAGCTTCTTCATCTCCTCATATATAGTTGGTGTGTCACTGGACTGGATTGTTGTGGTGTAGATTTGTTGTGAAAGATAGGGATATTCGAGATAAAATAGAGTTATGCATAACCCAAAGAGGACCAATCGGGTTGCATTCCTCATTCAAATTTGGGCGTCCAGAAATGCACAAGAATCACGTCTTTTTGATCCCACTTTTATGTCACCTTTTGATTTAGGTCACGTGCTTCACCCGGATGTCGACGTGGCTTGTACAAAACCAAATAAAGAACAGAGAATGTACACCTTAATATAGAAACACTTTCTATTTTCGAACACATTTACAAGGGTTGTACAGGTACTTTGGACTCATTGTCCCCAGATGGCGTTGATAAAGGAGTTCTTTCTCTTCATGATGAAAGGGTGTTGCTGTGCCTCCTTGATTGAGATCCTTTTGGCGGCGTTAGGATTCAACATCTTAGACAGCAGATCCCTCGCTTGGCTGGAGACCTTCACGTTTGTTGGGAAATATGGAAGAGGATGCTCCCCGGTTCTGTAGATCTCCGCAAGTGATGCCTCGTCCAATGCAAAAGGGAAGACACCGTAAAGCAAAGAGAAGAGGACGACGCCGGCCGCCCAGATGTCAGCTGAGCGGGAGGAGTAGGGACCTCTGCTTAAGAGGAGCTCTGGGCTGGCGTACTCTGTCGAACCGGCAAAGTCGGTGGTCTGATCGGCGTCTAAGATAGAAAGTCCGAAGTCAATGAGTGTGAGGTCCTTGGTATTGTTGTTGAAGATGATGTTCTCCAATTTAATGTCTGTGGGACATTAGATCATTGTTTTGGCCAACATTTAAAATAAATACCTTTGTGGGAGATTCCAAGTGTGTGACAGCTTGAGAGAGCTTGGAGCAATTGTGTGGCTGTCTTTTTGACTGACTTCTCTTGCCATGGCTCAAAATTATTCTCTTGCATGGTGTTGTATAGATCACTGCCCTCTACACGATCGAAGACAAGCCAGAGGCTGTTGGTTGTCTCGAAATAAGATCTCATTTGGCTGCACAGCTGAACTCCCTTCAATCTCAATCCACAAGCGATCTCATTGGCCGCTCTGTGTTGCAGAGTCTTTGGCATCTTTTTCAAGATCACCGACTGTCCTCCTGGGGTTTGTGTCGCAGTGAAGATCTGTCCGTACGACCCTTCCGTCAATGGCTTGACATCACTATAAGTGAATGTTGGTCCTTTGATCACTGCCATCGTTGTCTGTTGGTATCTCTGTTTGAATTGGATTTATGCTGGGCTTCGACCACAAAAGTCCGTCCAAACACAGGAGCCTTAGGAGGCTCTATTTCCATGTCTCTCGCGAACCATTCCCCGGGACACACCCCGTCTTCATCTAAAAACCACCTCAAGAGTAAGAAACCACTCCATTTGTACCTTTACGGAGATTATTTTAAGAAGGACACGGTGTCTGCGCGAGAGTAGACCTGGAAGCGGACGATTCTTGGTCCCAGATTAGAAGTTTATGAGAATGTAGAGGTCGTTCCCACCACGAACGCCGTGTATGTCCCCACTGCGAATCTTCTGGATCTGCTAAAAATACAACTTCTATGAATCTGCACCCATGGTTGGTGTCCTTTAATGTGAAATCTATTGGCAATGATCGTTTCCGCAGATTTTCATTGATCAAAGAGTGTACTCGTTCTAATAAAATTTATAGAATCTACACATTGAGCACTTGGCGTGCGTGGTGGTAGTAGCTGAGTCTCTGGGGGAAACCAGCGTCGTAGTTGCCACCGAAAATACATCTGGAAACGAGGTAGTAGCCAGATCCGTCAGATCCTTCTCCCTGGTCCAGAGCTGTTGTGGTCAGATCCCGCCAAAAGAACATTTTCAAATTTCAAACCTTGTCTGAGGTCACCGCAGGGTCCGCCGAGGATCTTTCTGCTTCCCTCGGCCATCCACCAAGCTCCAGTTAAGAAGGCAAGTCTGGGGTTTTGGATCACCTGAAAAGATTAATTGTTTCTCATGACGAAGATAAAGAGTCGGGTGTGGTTCATCGTTTTCGATCAAAAGGACATTGTCGTACCTGTCCAGCCTCTTGGTCGCTTCCTCCGTGGCAACCTGCACCACCGAATCTCTGTTGGAAGGCAGCGTTGATCTCTGGGACGTCCTCACAGGCAATTCTAAAGTTGGCAGGAAGCATGTGGATCTGCACGGATCAGAACTATAACACAATGAGAATATAAAAACTCACAGCACCAGCACCACCGTCGATGGGTTGGTAGAAGGTAGTCAAACCGGCGGTCTCGTGGCGAACCTAGGTCTGTTAGAGCTACTCGATATAAGTACAAAATGTGGCATCTACCTGGGCCAAAAATCCAGCCATACGGATGGGTGTGTTGAGATTCCAGTTGTTTAAGACGTCGTTAACGTCATTAATGTAATCGTAAGGAAGGTTGTTCTCCATAATGGCGCGCAGAGTGTCTTGTGACAGAGATCCTCCTGATCCACCGCCACCGCCACCACCGCCTCCGCTGCTGCCACCTCCGCTGCTGCATCCTTCTCTGCAGCCTCCACCACAATAAGCATCTCCAGTTCCACAGTATCCGTACTGCCAGGATCAAAAATGTATCAAATCATGGAGATCACTTCACCTGAGAGCAGCAGAGACCGGGAGCACAGCCACAGTTCTGAGCTAAAACGGCAGAAGTTCCGAGCAAGGCGAGGAGGAGGAGCAACTTGCTTTGCATCTTGCTGATTTTGTTATGTTCCTTCTGGCGGTTTAGAACGTTCCTTTCCCTTTTCCTCGATTCCACCCGTTAAAAGTTTGTAAACGTGATTTACACGGTAACAACCAGGGGAATGTCAACATGTCAGTTTTTCATGTTTGGAAAGAAAACTGCAACTGCAGTTCCTCGATGTGAGACATAATAATGATGGACCTTTGGATCTCTAAATCCAAACTAGTTCTCCCATCATCACCTTTGTAAACCACCATAGGGATTGATTCCACCCAAACAGAAAGACCTTGCAGGCATAATGATGAAATTATCTTCTATATCTCACATGGATCACAATTACATGAGGGTTGTCAAAAACAATTGCTTCAGCGCACATCAAAGTCTCGATAAGTGATTCTGTGGTGCTCCCATTTGCCTTTACATGATAACAATAGAGAAAATTGTTGCATCTTTATTGCATTGAAAGGACTTGATCTCTGGTATTAAAGTACTGTGCATATCGGTCCACTGCGTATTGCATAAAGTCAAAGTCGATGTCAGAAATGTGCGCTTGGACGAGGCCCCAAGTCGCCCAGAAAAAATGTGAGCCAAGAGTGAATCTCGCAATCTCTATAAACATGTCGTGCAGCTCTTCCTCTGTGGCTTCGCCTGGGCAGATTAGCTTCGTTGTAGATGGTGAGGAGTGATTGTAGATAGAGTGTACTTACGGTTGTAGAAAGTGGAAAAATAAGTGCGGAAATATTGGTACTGTTGTTCTTTCGATGGGTACTTGGTGTAGTCCAATTCGAATCCTGCAAATTCACAGAAGTGGTTGGCCAGGTCAAAAGCTCTGTAGTTATAGGCTCCGTATTCGTAATCGATAAAGTGGATCTCATCTGTACAATGTCAGTTAATCTTGCATTAGAATGATGACATACCGGTAGTGTCGTCGTAGATGATGTTCTTTCCAATGAGATCGTTGTGGGCGAAGACAACGGGAGAATTGACCTCTTCAAGAGCTTGTCTCAATGTCTTGATCTCTGCTCTGAGATCCCATTTGTTTAAGAGCTGCTCGTACTTCTCCTGTTTGGAAGAGTCTGTGTACTTCTGTGGGACTATATTTTTCAGCGTTCATCCATGCGATGTTAAAAAACATGTAGCTCACCAAGGTTCATCCAAGAGTCGAGCTTAATGAAGAAAGAGGGCTGTTTTGGGGCAGAAGGAACCTCCTGCTGATGCCATAGGGCGATCTGTCTCGATATTTCCTCTGCAAATTGGCCGTTTTGTAAATCTGATACAAATTGAGATCTCATATAATAATCATGAAAAAATCAGAAAGAACGAAGCCAAAATGTAATCACCTTGAGGAGTCAAGTCTCTGCCAGGAAAGAAACCATAAATGAAACCATTTTTGAAGAAGCCATAGAACTTTGGGGCGAACCCGTTCTTATAAATGTAAACCAAATTCTGCCTGGTTTAGAATGAAAATACTCTATCAATCTCACCTTCAATTCTCCGTCTCGGTCTATGAGGATCTCTGATTGGTTACCATAAATACGAATCAGGACGCCATGAGAGCCCGGGGCAGCGCAGTTGAAAACTAAAGAATTTAGCTTGTTGTTTACTGTCAGTGTCGGGGATGGATCTCACGTTTATTTGTGACTCCTCCCTGGACCTCTTTGATCTTGAATTCGTCATCACTATAGGTAGAGTAGGATGCCACCAGACTCTTAACCACGTGTCTGTTTGTTGTCAGTACCGAAATAAATGAAAAGGGAGCTAACATTATATCCTGATCTCTTGTCTTGCTCTCTAAGCAGATGAAGCTTTCGATTTCTTTAACCATATTGTATGTTCGTGTCGTGCGTGTGTGGGTGTGTCTTTGTTCGGAATAATGCGCCAAGAATCACTCAACACATGAGATCCCGATGAGTTTTTCAAACCAGAGAATTGGGAATGCGCACTTCGCAGGTGTCTACAACTCCTTACATATGAGTGGTCGTGAGTGCGATAAAAGAAGCACGACCAACGAACCGGCGGAAAAATAGACCCGCCAAATAGACGTTGGTAACGGAAATATTTTCCCGCCAAAATTCGTCGAAAGACGTTCAACAAGCTTGCACGTTCTGTGTAGTGGGTCATCGGTAGTTAGCGTGTCGTTGCTTCTTGTATGTTTTGTTCTGTTAGAGCTTCATAGTCGTTTTCAATTCTCAGCGAGAGGAGTCCCACCCTCCTACCCTCGTTGTTCTCTGTATTCTGGGGCGAAAAATTTCTCATCACGTGTGGAGAGGAGTAAAAAAGGGAAAGAGAGATGCTGGGGGTTTTTTTTCAGAGAAGTGAAACGACGTTAAATTCCAGGTCAGCCCGTTTCTTCCCACATACCATTGCGGGTTTTTTTCAAAAGGCGCTGGACACTTCACCAAGAGAACTGCGGTCGACGAAGGAAAGAAGAGTTTGGAGAAGAAAGAGAAAACAGGTCAGCCCGTTTTTCCCCACGTACCGTCGCGGGTTTTTTTCAAAAGGCGCTGGACACTTCACCGAGAGAACTGCGGTCGACAAAGGAAAGAAGAGTTTGGAGAAGAAGGAGAAAATTTAGACGAATTTTATTAGAAGGAAGTTTATTAGAAGGAAGATTTCTGGCTGGTGTAGATAAACAACGACGTCATACGTCATCATCATCAATAGTCGTTTTCAATTCTTTTGTAGCCGGTTCTTCATTCCTTTATTTACAATGCAAAAGCCCAGGCAGGATTGATGCAAAATACTGCACAGTGCTGACCTAGAAGACTTGAAATTTTTATTGAAAGTTCATGTCGACTTTTGCTGGATTTCTCTACAACCTGTCACTTCAGAATTTTGACGACTTTTCGTTTGTTGATCGAGCAACAAGCAAACATGAGCGACGAACTCAGGACGACGCATGGCTTTGAAGCACCACAGGCGAAGTTGGTGTCCCCTTTGGTTGTAGAAGAGAAAAAGATTGCCTCATTAGAAGATAATCCCACATACCAAGCAGTGGGCGAATCACTTCCAAAGGAGCACGACTCCGCATTGAGAGCAACACACGGCAAGATCGAATCCAAAGAAAAGTAAATGTTCTATCGTTTTTCGTCATTTATTTTCGATGCAGGAAATGGCGGACGTTGGGTCGGTCCATTTAACTTGGTGGTGTCAGCACGCCGATGATTTGGTAACGTTGGAAGAACTCTTCTGATCGTGCGATGTTCTCTTTCGTCAATTGATTGAGTAGTTCTGAAGAATTCTGTCTAGGGCAGAATAATCTCCTCCTACAGCGTGGACTTGCGGTCCTCATTCTGTGATCGACTTGAATATGTCGTGATACTGTTGGGCTTGAAGTCATCTTAAGATCTGGGAGGGAAGGGTGGATATCGATGTATTTGTGTCTAAGGGAGGTGCCTAATGTTCTTTGTATCACAGGCTTCGTGTTACTTCTCAGCTTACTGCGAAATAAATTGGACTCTGCAAAAATTGAGATATGTCGACGTTCTTTCAAACTTTTGGCCGAAATCAGCCAAATGCCGCCCAGGAAGACACTGACAATGTAATTTTTGACGACGTTCCCGCCAAAATTTTCAACGGCAAAAATCTAAAATTTAAATCCTGAGACGTGGCGACCCGAAAACAAGAGAGATTCAGTCACCAGGTCTCAATTTCTGTGACCTCTAAATCTTGAAATATTCTTACCAGGAAAGGAGGTTCTTGCTTCCTTGCTGTGTTTGTTCAATTGTCCCTCTGTGAAGCAGCACGGCTGTCCAGTGTGGTTCTGTGCTTCTCGATTTTGCACGAATTGATTGTAGGAAATTCCCGCCACTTCCGGGAACTCAAAATTCAAGGATGACCATTCAAAGAACGATTGATTGCTGAGTGGACACGAAGCTCAAATTTTCCTGAACTCCAGAAACAAACATCAAAAATCATGAAAACCATGAAGACAACAAGGACACGGTTACCTCTATCGAGACAACTCTTCGCCACGACGACAGAAGAGAGAATGCGAAGGGATGAGTGGCTAAAGAGGAAGCTGAGAGAAATAGAAGACAGAGGGATAGAATCTCTTCAGAGATATAGAATAGAGGGAGTCCTGTATGATGGAGAACAACGGATACGAAACCCTAATAGCATGGCTGCATAAACGCTCTGTATATAGAATGTCTCATACTCATTTCTTACTCGCTCACTGGATCAAATCATGATCACTCTCAATTCCGTATTGAGAAACAAAATTAGATCATCACTTTTGAGCTGGACCGGGTTTCTGATCATATTTTGGGATGGCTCGTCCTTCTTCGGGCCTCTTTACAGACAGATAGGAAGTAATGCTATGTACAGATCTCTTGGAAGGAAAGATTTTGATTTTGGAAAACGTCTCCAACCTTGCCTGAGTTTAAGACGAGAAGCTTTTCCTCTTCTTTTGTCGAGTACAGAAGCGAAGAGTGACCAAAGTGACAACAGAATTTGTCATTCGGTACCCATTCATTTTCAGGTTCACCATGCTCAAGAACGAAGTGGAACAGAACAAGAACGATATAGTCCTCCTTGAGGACACAGTGCAGCAGGTGTCACGGACTTGGCTTGACGCCCATAAGGTAAAAAAACCCAGACCAATGTGAAGGGTAATTAATCATTCAAGGAAATGGACACAAGGTTACACGAGCTTAAGACGAGACAGAAGAGGCTGGAACACTTGGACCAGCTGATGGCGCGGAATGCGGAGTTGGCGGACAGCAAGATCGTGCTGGACGTAGGAGGCAAGAGATTTGCCACTCACAAAGAGACTTTACTTCGATTCAAAGACACCTATTTCACGGCTATGCTCGGGAGCGACAAATGGAAGGTGACACAACATGCCATATAAACCTGACAGGAATAGCCTGACGAGAATGGGTGCTACTTCATCGACAGAGATCCCGCACTGTTCGCTGTGGTCATGTCTTATTTCCGAACTGGACATTTAGAGTATCCACCCAGTCTAAATCGATTCCGTCTGCAGGATGAGCTGGATTATTATCAAATAACTGCACCACGATTGATCAGCGGTGATCACGCATGCATTTTGGAAGGATGGCTTGAAGGGAAAAAGCTGGGTCGTCATCTGTACAAGGCTTCAGAAGACGGCTTTTCGGCAGCACAATTTCATCAGCATTGTGACAACAAGGTAAGAGGAAGGCTATATCTCTCTCAATTATTCCAGGGAAAAACGTTGGTTGTGGTCCAGTCTACCAATGGAGATATCTTTGGTGGATTCGCCAGTGTGTCATGGGTATCTACAAACGGCTTTCTGTCCGACACTGCAGCATTCCTTTTCACCTTGAGTAATGCTCGCGGCATCAAACCGTCTAAATTTCCAATCGGATTCACTTGTGCTGCGAAAGCCCTCCTTTGCGGTCCAAACATCGGTCCAAGTTTCGGAAGTGTGAACTCCCACGAGCGATCTTTTCATCACCGATAATTCCAACACGAACAATACCTCTTGCTCTTGTGCAAGATTCAACAGCTACGTCAGCACCATCAACCAAGACTACATCTTGACAGGAACCCGGACCTTCACTACCTTAGAAATAGAAGTCTATACAGTCCTCTGAATAAATAAAATGCTCGTATAGACATGATTTTATTTCCTTCGGTTTCCTGTCTTCTTCTTATTTGGTGCAGCGGCTGCTGGCGCTGGTGTGGAGCCAAATAGTGGTGCCGCTGGGCTTCCAAAAGCACTTGGTGCCGCGCCGAATGCAGGGGCTGGAGCTGCAGCACCAAATGCTGGGGAAGCACCAAAAGCAGGGGCTGGAGCTGCGGCTCCAAATGCAGGGGTAGATGGCGCACCAAAAGCGGGAGTAGAGGCTGCACCAAAAGCGGGAGTAGAGGCCGCACCAAAAGCTGGGGTTGACGTGCCAAAAGTTGTGGCAGCCTGTGATGACGTCATCATGACATCATAATGTCATATATCTTACGGGTTGTGCACCGAAGGCTGGGGCCGGTGTAGATGGGGCACCAAACAAGGAGGTGGGGGTGGCACCGAAGGCAGGTGCCGGCGTTGTAGATGCTCCAAACGCCGGAGTCGCTGCCCCGAAACCAGTTGTAGAGGCACCAAATGCGGGTGTGCTGGGAGTGAAGGGAGTGGAGGGAGGTTGTGTCGTTGTAGACGATCCGAAGGGGGTGGAAGGGGCTCCGCCCAAGGGGGTAGGTGGAGGAGTACCATAATTAGTGCTCGTTGTAGATGATGCATACGGTGTAGAAGGCAAAAAGTTTTTCTCTATCAATACCTGCATAGATCAATGTTTATCATTGCTTGTGAGATCATCGATGAAATGGAGTATCACTTGCATCTACAACGATCCAACATGTATAATAGATGAATTAAAATGGGTTTACAATCCACATATTTCCCGCTTGATTTTCTGATATCTTTGTTTCTGTTTCTGGTGGCGCAAAACCATAATAACAAATCTCGACAAGTCACCTTATTGTTTCCAGGGCGGAAAGGGTCAGAGTTCAAATTTGTGAAATTCTTGCACAATTTCTTGTACTCGGATCGCTGATTCTCTTCGATTTCAATGAGCTGACCAATCATGCCACTCAGTTTGAACAGCATATTGTACTGGTCCGACATGATGTCCTTCAGCTCTGTCAAAGTGTCAGAAAGAGTGTCAAATTGACACGTCTGAATTACGTCTATCCCGCATGAGAGAGGTGCGGTTTATACAAAGTTTGGGACTGGGCGAAGCCGCAGTATTTTTGCTTCTGTCTTCTATCATTGCAGCATTCCCGCAATAAAAAAATCGCCAGATTTTATGTATGATATCCTATTACTTCGTGTTGTTCCAAACGAATAACACAAAACATTTTTTGTGTTAAAAAGATTCAAAGGTAAAGAAAGGTTCACCATAAGCTGAGCTGGGGGTGCGGTTTTCTGGGTTGAAATATTCCTCCAAGTCCTTTATGATCAAATTGTACTCGTTTATCCTCGCCATAAAACTCGCGGAAACTTCCTCGAAATATCTCGGAAAATTCAGCATAGGATTCATTTTGGCATCTACAACTATGTAGACGTGACACGAACCTGGGGGGAAGGGGTGCGGGTTCGTATTGCTTCGCGTGCACAAAGCTGCTGTACAGCCTGTGAAAAGTTTGAGCGTAGCGGACCTGCGTTCCGACATCATTTTTGAATTTTTTGAAGATTTCCTCGCTGCCATTCACTTTGGTGGATAAGGTGCGGGTCGTCTGTAAATTATTAATTTTATTCAATGTGGATGTAGATTCATCCCAAGAGGATATCTGCAGCAGAGGATATTTGCCAAAATTCTTGGGGCTTTGGTGCAACAAAAATGTCTTTGATCAAAGGAGAGCTATAGAGCATGCTGAGATGTCATGGGCGTCACTGTGGGATTCTTCGCCACAAAAATTAATTATTCGTTGCCGACAACAGAAAAGCAATCTTGTATAGAGGAAAAAACCAGAAATAAATTGACTTATTTCGGCTCAGTGAAAATATTTCTATTGGCAAAAAATTTACGTGAAAAATTCACAGATTTCGGTCATCAATAAATGGCCATTGTTCAACAAGAGGAACTTGGAGATCAGAAAGACAATGATGATAAATAATGTACCTCTAACAGAGCTTGTGTATCTCTCTGTAAGTGCTCAAAGGCATCTGGTGTTCTTGTCGCGATCTGATCACATTTCGTCCTCTGATCATCCATCAATTTCTGCACCTCTCCCAATTGTTTTTTGAATGCCTCTGGTAGATCTGTGAAATTCTTTTCCAACGTGATATCATTATTTCCACCAACAGCCGCTCCGAATGTGCTTGTCGAAGTTCCAAAAGCGGATGGCTGCGCACCGAATGTAGTAGTAGATGAACCAAATAGAGGTGTACTCGGCGTGGTCGTCGTAGTAGAACCGAATAATGGAGCGGGTGTTGACGCTGCGGCCGGTGCGGCGCCAAACAAGGGAGTGGTGGTCGATGCAGTTGTTGCACCGAATAATGGAGTAGTAGTTGAAGCACCGAGAGCAGGAGCAGGAGTAGACGCTCCAAATAGAGGTGTTGTAGTAGAGGTCGCTGGCGCTCCAAAGGCAGGTGTTGAAGTTGCAGTGGTGGAACCAAATGCAGGAGCAGACGTGTTTCCAAAAAGAGCTGGAGGTGCAGCTGGTGTGGTTGATGGGGCTGCACCAAATGTAGTTGTCGATCCAAATAGGGATGGTGTAGCACCAAAAGCAGGAGCAGCGCTTGTTGGCGCTCCAAAAGTGAAAGCCATGCTCTGATCTGGTGATGTGATCTCAGATCATATGAAGATCACTTTGAGCCACTACAACCGAATATTCCCGCCATTTTTAAATTATTTCTCGCCATGACACCCTGGAGACAATTTCAATGCTGTCTATACACAATCAGTATTGAGAGCACGCGTGTTCAAAACTAAAGAGGATAAATATTTAGAGTAGAAGAGGTCCGAGTTCTTATCATTGAATATTACAAGCGCCTTTTTTCCCTATGTTGCCAGAGTTGTTTCTTGAGCTCACTTTGTGTTTTCTTCCAGTCGGAGGTTCTCTCTATCTTCTTCAGTATTTTCAAGTCATAATTTATTGCGACCAGAAAAGGTTTGTCATCTGTGCTTTGTTTTTTGTGATGATCGTAATGCAGCAACATCGCCACATTTCGTGGTGGACAATGTCATGTTTAGACTGCAAAGGTACTGTATTGATGGGTGGCGCCAAGCGCCACAATTTCATATTTGCATGTGCTGAATGATAATTCGATGGGTGTTTTTCGAATAAAATTGAGAGGGCTGACCTGTGATTTAAGTTGGGCTTCAAACGTATTTAATTGATTTATAAAGCCCCTGTATGTATATCAATCAAACTACAACGATGTAGACACGATATCATGTTTGTTTGAGAAGAAAACTGTTGCATGGGCATCTTCAAGCAAGCAGTCGAGTATATCAAATACGATCTATAAATAGACGTCTTTGACAAATCTTCGCACCACTCGTATTTTGTTGCGGCAGAGCCAACATCTTTCGCAGCTCTTCTTGCAACTAGACTTAACATCAAAATACCAAGATCGTTCTGGCGCCAAGCACCGCATCTACAACACCCATTCTAAAAATAACTCACTGATTCGGGTAGATTTGGGCGCGGTTTGCCTTGACGAAAAACAGTGCGTCCGCAACCGAGAGATTTAATTCGTTCATGAGGTAGGCGATGACGACTTGAAGGGTCAGAAAATTGGGTCGGTGATTTTTCAATCTACAACGGTGCAAACAACTCACTTGTTGGACTCCTCGAGATTCCAGCTTTGCTGTGAAGACGTCATTATGATGTGGATGATCAGTGATGAAGACGTACCAATGTACAAGCACACCTCCTTCTTCTCTCGCTGAAGCGATGTATCGGTTACATTTCTCGAAGTAAACGCTCAAGTCTGCTGAGATGACATCCTCAACACTGATCACCTCTCTGATCAACGGCTGGAATGATATTTAGAATGTGATCGAATAAATGGAAATATATAAATCTTGTAACTCACATAATTCGGATCTTCGGCGATGCCGTCTGCCAATGTGAGAACATGAGATAGAGACTCTTTCTTCATTTGATTATGATGGCTCGATGATGAAATATCTCCCAACCACAGTCCATCCAAAATTTCACTAGTTCGAATTCTAAAGATTCCTCGAGACTTTTGTTCCTCTGTTATGAGGGCCTCTATTCCTTCTTGTACCTAAAGAAACTTAGAGAGCCGGAAATTTTTTTGCAGCTGAAATGGACTTAATCGTAAGTGATCGTCCAAAGGTTCGATCGATTTAATCAGAGAAATACATAAAAAAGGAAACTTTGATTTCAGCCACTTGAGGAACCTGTATAAGATGGTAAGATGGGATCCTACCTGTTTTGCGGGTTGTTCTGTTGTTGGAGTTGCGAAATATGTTTCACCCTTTATGAGTGTTGGCTTCTCATCAAGATTTAGTGGTTGTGATGAAGTTTCATCTATTAACTGCAAAAATGTGAATGGAAGCACTCCCGCACTTGCATCCATCACCTGCAGATCATCCGCGCGAAACATTTTCTTTAGAAGTTCTTTTGTTATGGTCTCCTGAGGCCATGAAACCTTCAATCCAGTTTTTTTATAGACAATCGTGCAATAGAAATCTGATGTCCGCACGGGTCGTTTTACTTGCATGGTCGAAGTTGACTCCAGGTTCTTCGAGCTCATTTTCCACAACTCTTGTGGGCCTATAAGTCGTTGAAAATGAGGTCCCGATCTGGATGGCTGTTTTCTGCTGAAAAATAATAGGCGTTGTAATCTGAGCAACCGCTTTTTATAAATCCGAATCTCGCCTGACCTCTGGATATGGAACACCAACAACGTCTAGATGGCAAATAAGGACCAAAATCGTCCAAAGAGGGCCAGTCTGAGGCCAAGTTTTGCTATTATTCATTTCATCCCGCCAAACAGATGAAATCTCCGGTCAGACACGTGATCCGCAATTTTCCAGAGTGCGTGACAGCACAGACACACGAAGGACGAACTCAACAGACATGCCACAGAAGAGAAAGGCGAAAGCCACCACGGATAGCAGTGACGAGGTGAGATCATCAGTGAATGATGACTGAAAATGGAAGGGATCTGACTCGAAGGAGGAGCCCAAGACAAAAACTGCCAGAAAGACGAAGGAAAAGAAGGAAGACATTGAATCACTCACCACCGTATGTGCTGTCTATTCACAAAGAGATGGTCTAATCTGGTCGTTTTTTGATCCCAGCAGAAAGATCCACACAAAGAAGAGGCCGTTGGAGCTAAAAAATCGGCGAGATCAGCCAGCGAGAGGAAAGCACCCCAGTTGGACGATGAGACGAAGGAAGAAGGAACCAAGAAGCGTCTGAAGACTGCAAAGAAGGAGCTCAAAAATGAAGAACATCCCAATGTGAAGCAGGGTGAGTGGGCTCACTTCTATTGTGTCAATTGTGTGTGTGTGACACCGCTCGTTCTCTGGATCATGGACTGCCGTGGATCACATATTGACTGTTGGTGAGGTATTGAAGCCAGAGCCAAGCAAGGAATGTATAATTCTAAAGCTGAGAAGGGAGAACGCGACCCAACCGCTATAGGTGAGCTTTCATTCCTTCGAAGTTCTAAAAATAGATTTTGTGTACAATACAGAGAGAGGATGACCAAAATTTTTAGGAGGAGATTTTAGTGTCACACCGATGCATGAACTCGACACTTTGATGCAAGATGACAAAATCAAAGTCTCTGATGGTAATGTGATCATGTGGATCCGCAACAAAGATTTCAGGCAGGTTGTAGATGGTGATCTTGGTGATAAAAAGCGTAGGTGTAAAGACAGCAGGGCTTTTGAAAAGGCCAGTCAATTCGCACGTAAGACCAAAGGACACGTCATCGCGCTGCACGTGATCAGCCCAGGTGTGTTTCATCTACAATCCTCTACATACTCTCGAATATTTCTTTTTCACTCTACATTCGAAAGCGGCAAGATCGTCACTATGACTTTGACCAAAAATGGTAGACCTTTGCGGCAAAGTTTGTACCAAAAAATGCAAGATAAAGGCAGTTGTTGATTTCCTCAGGTGATTATAAGAGCCACGGGAGGGGGGCCAGACGTATTGACTTTATGCTACGTAACCTCGCCGATCTGTCACGTGACCTGAAGGAACTAAATATACCTCTGGCTGTGCGTACAGTCACCCCAAGACTGAAAGTGCCGGAGATGGTGATTCAATACTGTCAAGAATGGGGGGCGAAGAGTATTTTCGCCAACATTGAATACGAGGTGACGTCATCCTTCTATAGTTGGATATTTCGTACTGATCCGTTGTAGATTGACGAGTTACGTAGAGATATCAAAGTCGTGAACTTGGCGAGATCCGCGAAAATTCACGCGGAATTCATCCACGACTGCATCGTCGTCCAACCAGGTCAGTACACCCCATCACCTTGAAATCTCACCGAAATTTCAGGGGTCTTACTCACCAACGAGGGCAAACCTTATTCAGTCTACGGACATTGGTTCAAAAAATGGGTCGCTGTTGTAGACGGTGACGACAAATACCTGAGGGAGAGCGCGGATCCAGAACCTAATGACAAATCGATCCACGATGATCAAGTGTTGGGAAAAATCTTTTCAGAGGAAATCCCCATGGAGGTAGGAATGATATCTTAGTGAATGACGTCATAAAATTCTCATGACGTCACCGTGACTTGTCGTGACGTCATGTGCCTGTCTGAGATGAAAACAGGTCAAGGGTTTCGAATGCAAAGATGCAGAAAAGATGAGGGAACTCTGGCCTTCCGGTTACGAAAGCGCACAAGCCGCACTGGCCAGGTTCTTGGAGGGAAAGAAAGACAATGGCAAAGATGGAGGAGCTGCTGGTACCAACAAGACACTCTCTAAGGCGGAAAACCCATTCCAAGCTTCAAAGTCATCCTCGAGTGCGTTGTAGTTCTTCATATCATGAAATAATTTTCCCAGAAAAAGCGGCCGTTGTAGAATACCCGGAAGGAAGAAATCGCCCCGATGTAGATGGGACTTCAAGACTTTCACCCTACCTCGCCGCAGGGGTTATTTCTCCACGAGAAGCGGTAAATAAGGCGAAGGTTCTGAACAAAGGCTCCATATCTAGAGGTGGGAAGGAGAACGGATTCTCCAACTGGATCTCCGAGGTGATTTTTCGACGAAATTTCGGGTTTTTTGGAGTTTTCGTTGCATAAAGAAGATGGATGCGTTCTTCCTGTGTGGTTGCAGGGTTTGATCCCATTATAACACGTTAATTACCGTGGTAGGAACTTGTACCGTGGTGCAATACATCTTATTGTTGTTTTTTGCAGACATCCAAATTGAAATTCGGCCGTTTTCATTGAAAAATATACTGCAAAAAGTTAAACAATTTGGAAATATGTACAGAAGAATACCAGGTAGCTTGGAGAGATTTCTACGCACACGTATTGGCCGCGTTTCCGAGGGTTGTCATGGGAAGAGCTTACAACTTGGCCATGGAGTCAGTTGTCTGGGAGTACGAAGAAGACCAGGTGAAATTTCGTTGAAATTTCATTCATAAATACTCGAAATCTGACACGAGAATTTTCGCCGAAAAATCGCAGGTGAATGCTTGGAAGGAAGGGAAAACGGGTTATCCCATTGTAGATGCCGCTATGAGGCAGATGCACGCCACGGGTTTCATGCATAACCGTTGTAGAATGATAGTTGCAATGTTCTTGGTGAAGGACCTCATGGTCGACTGGCACGTAAGTCTTAAGATGCAAGGTGTTGTAGACTGAAGGGGATAGGTGGGGGAGGCGTACTTCATGGAGCATCTGATGGACGGAGACTTTGCGTCAAATAATGGAGGATGGCAGTGGTCCGCCAGTACAGGTGCGATGACGTCATCACCATGGGACTCACAACTACAGGTACTGACCCACAACCTTATTTCAGAATCTTCAACCCCTTCAGCCAGTCAGAAAAAAGGTGTGTTTTACAAATCTCTTCTTCACTCTCTACAACACTGTAAACTGAGCACCTCGCAGTGATCCTGACGGATCGTACATAAAGAGGTGGGTCCCAGAGCTTAAAAGCCTCAGCGGAAAAGCTCTTCACGACCCTTTCCACAAGCTGAAGAAAGACGAATTCAAAAAGTTGGGGTACCCACAGCCAATAGTTGACCACAACGAGAGCAGGCAGAGAGCTCTGAGGAGGTTTAAGAACCCCGGCACAAAGTGAAGAATAAATAGACCTCTGATGTGTCTGCATGGACTGATACAAAGACATTTGTACCTCATTGTAGACCGTGATACAATCCGACAAATAAATATATGATACATACAGCGTCGTTGTTTTTACGATGTTGGCATAGATGATTAAATGGTTGATAGCCTAATATGGCCTGGAAGCCTGCTTTTTCAGGAAGTTTTTTGGTTTCCTGAGGCAAAAATAGAATGTTCACGGTTGAATACCAAGCCAGTCTTGGTTTTTCACGTGTTGTACAAAGCTACAAGATAATAGGAGTCATGGTCATCCTTTTATTTCTGCGGGAGACACCTGCCCACCCACCCCTG
>MZNV01000305.1:0-12688 GCA_002081555.1 Protostelium mycophagum | reverse complement strand
TAGAGACATTCCAGTGGGATCTCAGGTCTCTCACACAGCAAACAGAAAATAAATATATGAAGAATGCTTTCAATCTCTTTTAATCAATCCAACAATAGCCTGTGAATGTGGATTTTCAATACAATTCATAAAATCATGAATGAAATAGTCCGGCAGATGCAGTTGCAGCTTTCAGTCAGCAACAGATGTCAGGTTGATGTGACATAAGGCCTCCAAAAGGCCCTATAAAACAATATCTTCTCTGTATCTATCAAAACTGCTATTTCTACTGTTGACAACGCAACGTTACAAAGCTTAGAGTACACTGTCCTGCATATCAAACATGTTGCCCTTGGTGAAGGCAATAGAACAAACACAGAGTATCATTACACAGGCCATCAATGATCAGTTCAAGTTAAAGGCAAAAGGACAAAACATTTACGCAGACTTGAAGAATGCTTTCAAATTGCTATTTCTCTAGGCATATATGCAACTTTGTATAATAAGTCATCAAAAACATGTTAATAGTTTCAATGTTGATTTCAAAATATCATGATTAACCAAAAATAGCCTCTTTACCATTATGTTTTGAGGTAAGCTTTCTTATGATGGTAGACTCATTTTGAGACATGGATCTATTTGGCATATCAATCTGTGCCAGTGGATGGGATTGGAAACTCTGCTCACTACACAATACCAATAACAATATACTCTAGCTGAAAAAAAAGTGCACTTTAAATTTTAGAAAATATACTAAGGTTTTTTTCAAATGAAAATAAAGATGTATACATCTTATAAAAAATATAACTTCAAAAATAATTTTGCACCAAAAGGATCAACATCTTTGCTCCAGGGCTGTGTGGCAAATTTCTTTTTACTACAAAGTTGAAAAGGTGAAAAAGACATTCACACATAAAAATTGAATTTGGGCAGATGGGTTTCAGAGGAGCAAAAACGATCAAGTGTACACAAAAGTTTTGCATGAGGCCATCATGACATATCGAATCATGTTCCAAACCTCAACTTTCAAATAAAAAGGTGACCAAGCTGACAAACATGCAGTAAATTGATCAAGTTCTTCCCCTCAGAGCTGGTTGTAGCCCCTGGAGATATGTGCAATAGAGCTTTTCAAAATCAATTTTTGAAAAGCAGAGGATGGCAACTTGTGAGATCATTTAGTGCTTTTTCAATTCAGAGTCAATCTCTCCGTGGTGTTTTCTCAACTCGGCGACTCTGGCTTCGGCTTCTTGGATTTCCTTCAGCTTGGCAGCTTGAGATTTCTTCAGTGCCTCTTTGGTCTTATCCTTTTCGCTGGCGTCCTTGATATGGTTAGCACGTTCACGGTCGAATTCAATAATTGAACACACCATTTTGGCTCTCAACTTCGCCAAGAGCTCTTCATCGTGCTTTCTGGCATCGAGATTCTCCTTGGCTTTGAGTTCTTCCAGACGGTCAGAAGCGAATGATCTCTGGTTAATGGCCTTAATCTGGGTGGGCTTGGTAAGAGTGAGACGTGCGGCGGGGCGTGCGGTTCTGGCGTGGATGGTTAATCGGCTAAACATTGTGCTGTATTCTGGTCAGATCGTGCCACATGTGAAAAGGGGACAGCAAGTCACCTGTTGTTTTCTGTGTGTGGTTTTGTTTGCGCTTTTGCATGATGTCCTGGTGACGTCATGTCTACAACGCGACTATTCTCGTTTGTAATTTATGACTTGATAAATAAACATCTTTATTGTTGAACATATAATTCTCTGTTTTTATCTTCTCCCACCATATTGAACAGCTGATCATCAGTGGTTAGTTGCATCATCTCTTCACCCTGGGAGATTTCAATGAAAATTCATCACCCTCGAACTCACATCGCCCTTATAGTTGATAGTGAATTGCTGGCTTGGCCTGATGTAATACCTCTCTCGGATCCTTGTCTTTAAATCATCCAATCTAATTTCGAAAGTTGGCACCTCCAGCGGACGCACATCACCCTTGTAATGAATCTTGAACTCCGTCTGTGGTACATCAAAATTTATGTGGATGTGAAGTTCTACAAACGATAGACTACCTTCGCGTGCAATACAAGCGAACTTCGCGCCCCCGATACCCTTTTTGTACCTGCGTTATTTGATGGGGAGACTACATTTCCCGTCGAAGTGGTGAACATGGTATGTCTTTTGTTTGGAGAGTAGCTGTTGGGCAGCCTCGCAGAAGGACTAGTCGGTCTTAGTGTATTGTTGGGCGTGGGTTTGGCGAGTGTATCTACAGAGTGTGTCCTGAAAGGTCTTGTCGTGGGGGCGGGGGCATCTGACTGAAATGATTGAGAACTGGATTCGGAATACGAACTTCCAGCATCGGAATAGGAGCTCTTTGCTGATTCGGATTCGGAATTTCTTGTCGATGAGGGTTGGGATTGACTCAAGGGATTTCGAGGTGACTCGGGACATGATACGGATTGGATTTCCTTCAGAAGTTCAGGCTGTTTTGCATCCTCGAGAGCCTCAGGCTCCTGTGCGGACGGAGTTTTGGGTGATGTCGGGTACTGAGATATCGCATTTTCTGATTCCTCTGGGATTGTCACCTCTTGGATGGGGTGGGTGTTGAGCGAGCGTCTGTTGTTTGTAGAGGGCAGTGGTGGTGGTGTCTTTTTTGTGGTGGATGGTGATTCCCCAGAGTTTTCGTCTTGTGGTGGTGCTCGCATCATCTAATTATGAATAAATCGGAGAATCTTGATGAGCTCATACCTGAGCGATGAGCTGCTCCATTGTTCCGCTGCTTCTTGCCGGTGCTGCGAAGGTTCGTGCCCGCCCGTAACCAAGACTCACCGAAGACTGCGGTGATCCTCCAGAAGAATGTGGTGATCCTCCAGAAGAACGTGGAGAATTTGTTGGTGTACCATCACCCAACTCGAATTTACGTGGAGGCAGTGATGGGGTTGAAGTTGAGGGGTCATGACCCTGTGGCCCATCATATGAGACACTGGACACTCTCCTTGGTGGTATCCCAGGGATAACACTCTTTCGCGCCTGATCAATCAGAAAAAGTCCGTCTACAACGAGTTATGATCACCTTGAAGGTATTTGGTTCAGAGTCCGATGATGCATTGGGTGTCTTTTCGTCTCCAGCAATGGATTTTCTTCTTGAGAGTTGTAGACCCGGAGACAAAGATTGTCTCAAGAACGATAACTTATGATCACTCCTCGACTCTGAGATATCTTAATCTCCCGTTGTAGACACGAATAACAACAAGCACTGGAATTTACCTGGTGGAGTGGGTGGATTGGAGTCGCTTTTCTTTTCTTTAGAACTTTTTGAAGACTTCCTTGCCGGCTCATTCTCTTCACGTGACATAGTGGGTGAAGAGGATCCCGGTAACGGCGATTTCAATTCTAAAATTCAATCAGTTTTGTTGGGTAATCCTATGGAATCTCGACCTGTGTCTTCGGTCGATGAAGTGGCACGTAAATCGGTGTGGGACGCGCATGTCTGTAACACTTCAAGCCATTTTGTGTTCTCTTCTTTTGTTTCTGGTGAGATGACAACCTTTTCGTTATTTGCCACAATTTCGATTCGGAACGGGTGATGTGATCCTGAATTTTCCATGAATTTTCCACGACAATATGATGAAATTTCATCTGAATTTCACCTGGTTCTTCCACTGCGGAGAGAGTAAAGTATGGCGACTGAAATCGAGACTTGAGTTGTAGACTGTCACCTCGTTGCTTTTTGGCGCGGATAAGGCAGTCATTGAACACGAAATACTGAAATTCTTTGACCTTATTCTCCGCACTGATTTCTTTGATGTGACCTTCTAATAAAAGTTTTCGTCCGGGGGCCACAATCTCCACCTGATGACATCATCATGTGTCGTGAGCTTTCGTTGAAATTTCACCTCTGGACCGAATCGTGTTTGTAGATCGTTCAAAAAAAGACCCGCCTCGTCAGCTCTCTTCTTCTCATTTATAATTCCCACAACCTGTACCATTTCAATTTTCATTTTCCCGCCAAAAAACATTGTGCCCATTTCAAAAAACAAGATATGATTGTGGCGGGAAATTTAAAAATTCTCCAGAGAATTACCGTTTCGATTTTTTTGAGAGCTTGTCCCATAATAGTGTGTTCTTGCCCGTCCTTTGAAGTATATCTCATTAGCTCCCTTAGTAATAAGGGATATTTACAAATCCTCTGTACTGTATTCATTCAGCATATTGTCACCTCTACAATAGTGTAGACGGAGGAAGATCTGCTATAGAACCAAGGCGCATTTTGAGAAATAAAAAACTATTTTTTTATAAAAATGATTGATGGTGGTCTTGATTCTAGAATTAATTTTCACCTGGTTTGATGAGCCAAGCGCCTAGATTTAAACTTCTTGAGTCTGGATCTGCCGCCCTCTCCTCCAAAAAAGCTTTAATGTTCTTGTCGCGGCTGTTTACAATCAATTGTTTTCGACGAAATTTCGCGGGTCAAAAAACCTGCAAAAAGAGCAAAAAAGTACCTGACTTCTTCTATGGTGTCCCCCGACAATTTGGTATTGCTAATATAAACAGAGTACATCTTCAGGAAATCTCCCTGAAATTTCATGAGCAAATTGGCGGGGAAAGATTTGATTTAAAAATCATACCAACCGATTGAAAGACCCCGCAATGTGAAGCATGACACCAGATTCCTCATTCACGGCTGCTTCGAAATCTAGGCATAAGACCTGTTCAAATTGGCGCCAAAATCGATATTTGAGTTTTAAATTTTACCTCGTTCAGACCGAGGAGAGTTTCCAAATTTGAAAAAATCTTTTGGATATCTGCAGGAGGCAGAAGACTTCTCATTGGCACAATGAACGTCTGTACAGATTCAATGTGATCCAAAAATGGTCAAAGTTTCCTACCGTAACAACATATCTGAGGTCTTCCACGTAATCTCTTTCTGTTGTGATTACTTCATTTACACATTTATTTCTCATCCTCAGCTCCATCGGGAGATCTTCAGTATCTTTGAGAAGCATAGCAGTATTTGCACGTGGAACTTTGGGAGTGTGTTTGGGACTGGCAGAAATCACCATACTTTTTCGTCTTTCCAACTGCGCATCATCAAAAAAATGTTTAGCAGTTGTCCTCATCACCTTCGCCATTTGTTTAATCTGTTTCTCTTCTTTCTCGCGCAGTTTGCGCTCTTCCTTCTCCTTCTCTTTGATCTCCTTCTGTGCTTGTGCTTCTTTTTCCCTCTTTAAATCTTGGGTGATACTACCTGAATGGAATTGTTTGAATTCCAATTCTGAGATTTTGGAAATGATTACTGGTATCACCTGTCGTCATACTTCCAAATCCCTTGCCGATAATGGCTGAGAATCTCGATTGTTTTGAACGAGTTGCGGGAGAAGTCTGAGCCTTTAAAAGCTCAGCTATTGCATCAGGATCTAAAGCAGAGAAGAGACTGTCCTTTGAAACAAAAGCGGGCTCTTCGGACGTCATTGTCTGTGAAATCATGTTAAATTGGTCTGTTTAAGTTGTGGATTTGGAAGAACATAAAGTTCTGAAATGTGCAGTTGTGAATTGGATGTGGTTGATTGCAAGGATTGGCCGAGAACCATGTCAGCGGGATTTCGCTCTTGAAACCGCAGCCTTTCTTCAAAACATCATGTTACAAATCAAGGCTGAATCAATGAAGGAGGCGCTAACCTTTGCTCCGGTGAGAGATCCAGCTTGCCTTCCTGCTTAATTTCGGTTGAGGTTGCGTATGAAGCTGTGGACCAGTGGAAAGTTTTTTCCGGTTTAGGCTTTATCAAGAAAGTGGAGTAATTCAATTCAGCATTGTAGCGGGTCAAACCTGGCGTTCTTAGAACACCGTACTAAAATTCAAATCTACAATGTCTAAATCCAATCGTGGACCACATACTGATCTACAATAGTGTAAAAGTCCGATCCACCTGTTTCTTTGACCCCCTTGAAAATGAAAATAATCACTAATATTTAAATAAAACAATTCTATGCCATAAAGGTCTCCAACCATTTAAACCACGCTAAAATGAAGACAAGAGAATTTATCGAAAAATCAAAAATACACAGACCAGAAAGATACCAAAGAAAAGAAGACCAAAAAGACACAAAAGACCAAGTCGGTGTTTTTTCGCTTCATTTTATTCAAATGAGTAAGTGTAAATCACCAAAAGGTGAACCAGTCCAATTTCCACCAGAGAATCAATCATGGACCACATACTGATCTACAATATGGGGTAGAAAAGAAGTCCGACACCAGAACCCGTGACGGGTTGTCCTCATGTCAGATCAGGAACGGTGTAAGTATTGACAACTGTCTCCTCAGAGTGATAAGTGGCAGGCATTTCCAGCGAACCAGGGGAAATTGAGCCATGTGCCCATTTCGACACCTTTTGGGATGGTGAAAAATTAGTTCACAGAATTTCTCACATTGCTGCGAATATCTCTCTTATCAATGGTTGATTTCACCGACAAAAGGTGCACACGGCAATGTCTTCATCTCAGCTGACAACCCCGCTTCTTTGAAATTGGTTGCCGGATTGCAAGATTTGGTGTGCATCTACAACCACTTTCCTGCAACTTTTGACACTCGCTCGGGGGTGCCACCTCACATCATCAATTAACATCATAGATGCTACCGCACACAGACGGTCCTTAACGTGCCGGACTTTAAAATTCAATGAAACAACAACGGGTAAGCCTTGGCGTTGGCAACGTCAATACGGGAATGTATTCGGGAAAGACGAGGACGTCACCACCGACACATTCATATCTGCCTTGAAGCATAAAGGACTCGAACCGAACAGAACTAAACACACAATGTCATCCAAGACGTCCAGAGCCCCCCACACCAACTCGAAGTTGAGCATCTTAAAGACGTGGCTCACGAACCACCTCGAGTGTCCATACCCCAGCAAAACTGAGAAGCTGCGACTGATGAAAGAGACCGGCCTCACCAAAGGTAATCTCTTCGTTTCGAGAATGCAAACCCACTTGGCTAAAACTTCACAGCACAACTGAGCATGTGGTTTACCAATGCAAGAAGAAGAAGCATCCACCACAGCCGCCACAAGGTTGAGGCCTCCACAGCCCTTCTCCTGGCGAGACGCCAATATGACATTGAGGCACTCATCCAATGGTGCTTGAAGCGCCAAATCACACGCTCGGACATGATGACCACGAAAGACACCGAGGAGGTGCGCATGCTGATCGGGTGGGAGTGTGCAGAGATAAAAACTTGGGTGGATAACGGCAGCACCTGGCTCAGTAAGTTCCTCCTGTCTGTCTCCTCTATCGCAGAAATACTGACAAAAACAGGTCGTCAGATCGCAGCTGATGCAGTGATGAAGCTAAACACCTTCAACGTGATGGAAGACAGGCTTCAAATCAACTTCTTGTTAAATAAGGAAGTTCCTGCCAGCCAATAATACCTTTTTTACCCGGCAAATTTTGTAACTACTTCGGAACATGAATAAATGAGATTAAAGACTTTCTTTACAAATCAAGAACCTTTAAACCTTCTCGTTACTATCCATTTCAACTTGTCCATATTCAGCTCCCGCTGTTCTTCTGTGGCATCTTTCAATCAGCTTCAGAACAAATTCAGACTCTTTCAACATTGCCAAAATTGCGTAAAGGCAGATTAAACTCGTCCCGAAAACCGACCACACATCTGGTATGCTGCGAATATTCAGTAAAATATCTTCGAAATCTCCACTTACTTTCCGAGGAACAGTATGTCTAAAAACAGAGAGATGACAATCTGTGTGTATGAAAGGGTGGCCACTGTAGCGGCCCTCTCTATTTGGAAAGCATATTGCATCAGTGTCTGTGATGCAAACCCAAAAAATCCTGGAAATGTCTCAGAAATTTCGATGGCTCAAAAAAATTACCGAGAAGGAATATAAGAATGAAACCGTCTCGGTCAGGGATGACAACGGGTTGAAAGAACAATGATAATGGGCACAAAAGTATGCCCGCAATACTCAGCCACGTCACTTGTACCAATGCATGTACAGCCACTCCCATTTTTCTGTGAAATTTCAGCCAAATCTATCTTCTGTAACGTGTGTTGAAATGAGAGACCAAATCATGCATGGTTGTAATTTTCGCGTCTAACAGCGTATTTTTTAATGTACAATTCAATAGAAATAGATGACAACATTCAAATGATTAAAATACCTCGTGAGGACATTTGCCAGAGCCATAAGAGCCGCATTGAGTAAGATGGCCCCTGTGATGTCAATTTTGCATCAAATTTATGACGAAAATTCACCTATGTAGCACAGATGCCACCATTCACTCTCTTTCTCTGAATCTTCTGAATCTTCGATATTTTTAGGAAATAAAAATGAAGGATGGGCAATGAGGACGACACCAATCATGGAGATGGCCGCACCAATCATATCTACAACGTGCCATTTCTCCTTTAAAATGAATATTGCTAATATGGACACCCAGATGGGTACTATTCGCGTGATCAGTTGTGAATCCGTAAAAAGAAGAGGGAATTTAAGATGATGTGCGTATTACATGTGAAAGAGAGCGGTATGGATTCGCTCAGAGGCAGCTTGGTAATACCATAGAAATATAATACAGTTGCCGTCCAAGCCAAAAGTGACCTAAGAGTTAACTTTTGTAAATCCTCCCTCTTCCCAAACGGATTGATCTATCTTGTTTCAGAAGATCAGTATCCATATCACCAATGGGACGTGAAGAATAAGACAAACCTTCTTGTACAACGACAAAGAGATCGTGAATCCGATTTGTACGACTGACCTCCACCAGACCAACTGTATTGCTGGAATTGTGGCACCTCCCAATTTCACACATAATCCGAGCAAGGCCAGAAAGGTCATAGCGCTGATGACAACTATGATGGGAAGGAATCTATATCAGAGCGGTGAATTTTCGCCAACAGAAAGGACTATACCTTATGAGCAGTGTCTTTTGTGGCGGTTGTTCAACATTTATTGTGACATCCTCCTTTTCTGTGGCATGTTCATAGACATCCAAATCACTCTCAACTTCTAATGTTTGTTCTTTTGTTTCTTGTGTTGATTTCTTCAGTACGTCTTCATCTTCCTTTTCCATTTGATCGATCTGATCGGGAAGGCGCTTTCAAAATTCGGTGTTTCTGTGTTGAATTTTCGGAGTCAAGTGAATTATCGTGCGTTTATGCGGTAACTTCCAAAATGAACTTCTCCTCGGAGAACCCATCATCCTTAACTGTCATACAACCAACCAATCGATTCGCAGTTCATCACATCGAGTGGACAGACCTCTTTGGAACTGGAAAATTGACGATTTATCCACAATGAAAGTTGTTCCGCTTTTGGCGTCTTCAGTTCGAGGAATTGGTTTCGAGTCGAATTTCTTCAAATTTCAAGTTGAAAAGAACAGGCCTGAAAAAGTCCTCATTCAAATGGATGAACTCCACGCACAATGGGCACTCAATCAAGCCATTAACTTGATATTGGGATCTAGAATTTCAGATTTGCAAGATTTCCTCTCAGTTAAGAGGCAATACTCAAGCTTTCGATCGGTTTCGAAATCATGGAAGGAGATGTCGGACAGGTCTTTCATCTTTAGGGAAGATATCCTCTTGAAACTGATGGCTTGGCACCGACCAGAGTCTGAACAGTTAATTTTGTTCTCTAAAGTGGAGGGACCAATACACTCCGCACTAGATCGAGCTTTAGCACATGGACACAACAGTCTTGCTTTTCAATTATTACTAGATGAGCGGTCCCATCCTCTTCCGGACTCAGATGCCGCTTATCTCTTTTGTGAACAACAATCTTGGCCCGAGAAACTCTTTCAAAGACTACTATCTCAATACACACCTCAACTTGCCCGATTTAAGAATCTTCTTCGATTCAGAGCCGCACATGAGCCAGACAAATTTTTTTCAACCCTCCAAATGGTCCCAGCTGGTCAACTTGGTGACATGATCCTCTTTTCATTTCAGATCGCCGCCTGCGGATCTGCATGTCAGAAGAACAGGCTTGCCATTACATCGACTCTTCTCTCTCACTACGAGCCACCGACTTGGCTCTTGTATGTCGCGAACTTCGTGGCTCTCGCCAAACTGGTACTTGCCGATGGTCGGGTGGATCCTTGTCACACCGATCACAAAGCGCTGAGGCTGGCGTGTCAAGCAGGAAAGTTGAAAATGATCGATCTCCTCCTTCAGGAGCCTCGAACAAATCCTTCCACTTGCACCACCCTCTTCAGTGATAACATCGATCGTCCAGAGGTTATCAATCTTCTGCTGCAAGACGGGAGGGTCGATGTCGAACAACACTCGCAGGCCATCAGATCTTGCATTAAAAGGATCAACAAAGAGACAATGATGACCTTAGACCTGCTCGCTTACTACCCACGAAGCGACAAGTCCTGCTTAGAGAGTGAGCTGAAGGAGATGATAGAGGCCGGTGGAGTTCTGAAGGACCTCTTAACTTTTTTGAAGTACGCAAAGACAGCAATCAAATTATTTGGGGTCACACTTTTGGCTCACTGTATTTTTCTGGGAAAAAAAGTAGCCGCCACGGTACAAAATTTAATTTTTAAATGGTCTGATAGATCTCGCCAGGCATTCATAACAGAGGGACACGTGGACTTGGCTAAATGTACACTTGAGGATTTCTCCAGAGCCATTATTCATGCAGGAGAGCAGAACAAAAACGACGCAGACACCGACTCCAAGTATGCTGGAATGTTCAGCGACATATTTTATTTTCATGCATCTGGACAAGAGATGCTTGAAGAACTTGGTGAGCTCTGCGTTGAGAATGGTCTTCCGGGGTGCGCGAAGGCGTTTGGTGTTCGGGGACGAAAAGTGGTCATGAAGAGAGGAAGGGAGGTCACTGTCGTCGAAGAAGCAGAGCAGAGTGTCCGAAAATTGCGAAAGGGGCCAGCAGTAAAATATAAAGAGATGTAATGCACTGGAGTATTCAAGAAAGTTGGTGTCCTTCACTTTTACAGACCAAAAGCTGTCGACGATAACCTTTCTCGGAAATGTAGACATCCGAACCGATTTGACCCACATCGAATTCCTTCCAACACAGGTGAGCGTGCATCTTCTATCTACGTCTCCTTCTTTGTAATCTTGATCTCAATAAAGTGAATCATTTGCCAACAATCAATACATCAGATATCGAGCTGGAAATTGATAGATCTTAGCAGTTGGAAAAACGAGGAGAGAAACGCACGTTTCAATCCATCAGAACACTTCCGTTTAAAAAGTAGGCACCGTCCCTGTTCAAATTCTCATCTAACGCTTACATCTCACTTTTTTCCAGAAAGAAAACACAAAAAAAACAGAAAAACAAAAAAAACCAAAAAAATGAATCAATTCCAATCCTCTTCCCTCTACATCGGTGATCTCGACCCGTGAGTGTATTATATCCTCAGAATCATTTGATCAGTCCCGACATTTTCGCTCATATTTCGACAAGCGATGTCACCGAGGCCAACCTCTTTGAGATCTTCAACGCAGTCGGTCCCGTCGCCTCCATCCGTGTTTGCCGTGATGTGATCACCAGAAGATCTCTTGGTTACGCTTATGTCAACTTCCACAACATGCAAGACGGTGATTTTTCACACAATTGTCTTTTACATTTTGTTTCGAATGTGTTTCTTTTATCATGCTTCCATTGATCATGATTTTTCATTTTTGTTGATTGCCATTCAGCCGAGAGAGCTCTCGATGAGAAGAACAACAGCCTCATCAAGGACCGTCCTTGCCGTGTCATGTGGACTCAGCGTGACCCCTCCCTCCGTAAATCCGGCAAGGGAAACATTTTCATCAAAAACTTGGACGCTGGAATCGACCACAAGACCCTCGCTGACACCTTCTCTCAATTTGGAACCATCTTGTCATGCAAGATCGAGCTCGATGATAAGCAACAATCCAAGGGTTACGGTTACATCCAGTTCTCCACCCAGGTCTGTCCTCTATATGTATTATATATTCTTGTGAACATTTCATACTGTTCTGCTCGCTTTTTGCTTGCATGTGGGTTGTGATCATCACTGTTTTGGCAAAACCATAATTAGATCTTTAAAATTAGAATATTCAGTGCAAAATTGACAATTGCAGGACGCCGCCGAGAAGTCCACCCAGATGGTCAACGGCATGATGCTCAACGGAAAGAAAGTGTGAGTGAAATTTCTGCCATCTACAACGTTGTAGATGTACTTTATTCATCGTTTCACAGTTACGTCGGACCTTTCGTCACCAAGAAGGAGCGTCTCGTTGCCAACTCTTCCAAGAAATTCACCAACATCTTCGTCAAGAACCTCCCCGAGGTCAGACAAGTTGTAGTCAACAAATAGACTGATAATTTCAGGGATTTTCTGAGGAGAAATTGAAGGAGCTTTTCGCACCTTTTGGAACCATCTCTTCTGCCGCAATCGCCGGAGAAGAGGCTGGACAATCCAAGGGTTTCGGTTTCGTCAACTTTGAGACTGCCGAGGCTGCCCAAGCCGTGAGTCTTTTCATCAACCACTAAAAAGTGTCAAATTGATGCGTATGACATCTCGCATGATGCTCAACGGAAAGAAAGTGTGAGTGAAATTTCTGCCATCTACAACGTTGTAGATGTACTTTATTCATCGTTTCACAGTTACGTCGGACCTTTCGTCACCAAGAAGGAGCGTCTCGTTGCCAACTCTTCCAAGAAATTCACCAACATCTTCGTCAAGAACCTCCCCGAGGTCAG
>MZNV01000301.1:0-23256 GCA_002081555.1 Protostelium mycophagum | reverse complement strand
AATCAGAGGATGTAATACAGAAGAAAGTGTTGTGAAAACAACATTAAAATACAAGTAGCAGTGAAGCGCTGAGCTTTAGCATTTCCAGCGTTGTAGACGAGCAACTAATTGCACTGTAATTTTTGTCAACAATATAGAAGACTGATAAACAGGCTGGAATACATCCCAGATGTACCAACCACACCATTTCTGTATAAATAACAAAAAGATATAGGCCTGGACAGATGGATCCCAAAATAAATTGAAAGACATAGCAACAAGCGCAGGATCACGCATTTCCATAGTCTAATGACACCAACCTTTAAGGCTTTCAATAATAGCCAAAAGTTTTTTTATCATGTGTGTTGTAGTTCAACTCAGCTTGGCGTAACTTTCTCAACAAAAAACCTATTAGGTGACAGCCATCAGGAAAAATTTGAAAAAGCACTCTAGACAAAGCAAAGTCTGAGGTGTCAGTTTCCAAAATGATGGGGAGTCTGGTCATATAATGTCAAACAACATCAGAATTTTGGAATGCAAGTTTCAACTTGTTTGATCAGTCCAGCAAAATACAAGATTTTTTCTTGATCAACTCCGTAAGTGGACTTGCGATCTCTGAATATTTTGTTTCGGGATGAAACCTTGATAAAGATTACAAAATCCAAGGAAACATTGAGTTTTAGTGACATCCCTCAGAGCCACATAATATTTTATTGCTTGAATTCGGTTTTCTAAAACTGTCACGCTGCGGGGGCTAACTTTATAGCCAAGAAATTTCACTTTGGTTTGATGAAATTTACACTTCTTCAAGTTGCACACTAAGTTTGAGTTGATGACGGCCAGGGCTCCAGAACTCAGGGGACCTGCATCGTTCTTAGTGAGTCTAGATCGTCTTAACAGGAAGATGCTGATATTGTCAGGTAGTGGGATGAGGACAAATAAAGAATACTGTCCTGTGTTTCAAGTAAGACAGCTTCATTTATATTGACCTTCCATGATTTGTCTTCACATCGAATTGGACCATAAGACAGAAACGCTTTGATCCGGCTCATAAAGACAGGTGAACGTCTACAACACAACAGATGTGATCACCAATACCACAAGCTTATTATTCAACAATGTGGCAGCGTTCCATGGTGATCCGATCTCGACCTGTGCTTACGGGTGAGTGAACTAATGTAAAAAAAGAATCTTCGTGGTTCGGAGTGCTCTTTGGGCAAAGTGAATGTGTGCAGCAGAGTTGCATGAATGTTTGAAACCCGAGTTTTTTCAATTGATGCATCATTTGGATCATCATTTCTGACGTGATAGCGACAAGAATGCAGCGATCAATGTCCAAAATAACTACCCCGTGAACAGTACAGTCTCCTGTTGGTATCCACAAAATCCTGATCATGTTGCTGGAAACGGCACATTCGTGGTCAAGTGAGTCCATCATTTCGAGAGAGTTCTGACGCCTACAGCATCGTGCTATTAGACGTCACAGCCAACCAACTCTCCGTGGCACTTGCAAGGTACAAGGGCCTCTATATCAGTGGTATCTTCTTCTTTGTCATGGTGGGTGTCCTCTGCTGTGTTTATGTCATTGCTCTGATTGGATACCTCTTCCGAGAGCCAATCACGGAGAAATTCGACTCGATCTCAGAAAAGATGAAGAAGCCACCAAAGCCAACACCTGAGACAGATTTCGAAACACGCACGATGGAAATGTGATAGAATGTACATGTACCAACATTGTTTCCGAAATTCATTTCCACACAATGAAAGTGAACCCCAAAACGACCAGCGACACCAATGCACTTGTTTCACTCTCGCTTTTATAAATTTCTCGCAAACAGAAGCTGAAGAACTACGGGCACTATTTGAAAGTATATCATGTGATATCTGCAAGGAATATAGCTTCTTTATATAAAGGTACACTTATTGCTTGTTGCTGTTGCCGGGGTACTCTGCGGTGTCGATCTCGTGAGCAGCAGGGGTGGAAATGAATTGGATCTGGTAAGCTTGGACCTTCTCGTCATTGAAAGAAGGAGCAACAGAGACAGAGATGGGGAGAGCCTCTCTCTGCGCTCTGATGAGTGTGATCATTCCTCTGGAGGACTTCATGCCGAGGATTTGGACGATAGACCATGCGAAGTTGAGGAGGAAGACGGAGAGAGGGAGTCTGAGCTCGAGGACAATGGACAAGATGGCAAAGACGATGGAGAGGATGTAGAGCCACAGTGAGTAAGCCCAGTGTCCAGTCAGAAGGTCGGCGCGACGGCGGCGGGCACCAGAAAGACCAGAGCAGATGAGGAATATGCTGCAAATGGAGAGGACTAAAAATCCTTGGAAGAGGAAAAAGAAGGAAACGGCCTGAAAAGGTGTCAAAGACCTCTTGACAATTTTTCCGACTGCCCCCTCGGTTCGTCTCCGACAATCTAATCACCATATTTCAATCCAGATGAGAAAATCACTCACCAATTGGACGTAAGCGACGATAGAAAAGACCAGGGCGTGCTTTCTGTAGAGAAGCTCCTCCTCGTCGGAAAATGTGTGAACCATAAGAGGCACAGCAGTTCTTGTTGTTGCCTCTGGAACCTCGCTCATGGCGACGGGGGTGTAAGCCGGTCCGCTATCTGCTCCCATATCTCTTAAATGTTGTTGATGTTGCTTTGTGTGAAGTGTGATTTTTGTTGAAGTTTCCTTGTCGACATTTTTTAGTCTTCCGTGGTCTTTGAAAGAGGGCAGTGAAGGAACTTTGTGACCTCGTCGAGACACCAGCACAACGGTGAGGTTCTTCATATCTCTAAAAGGTAATCGCTCTTCAAGAGCGCTTCGATGCATGTTGCGTTTCGTTTGTTGATGGAAGTATGGCAGGTCACGTGACCACAGCTGGAGATCCTCGGACCGGATTGTCGGACACATTAATCAGTACCAAACTATCAGGAAAGGACGATGCAGAGTCTGCTGCGTCAACATGCACATGTGTCACGTGTTGTCCATCACCGATCGGTGTTAAGAGCTTCCCTTACATCGACAGCCGTAAGACCTCTAGGTCCTGCTCCGACATACAGATTACAGTCCGTGAGGAAATACAGCACAGACACACCAAAAGAGCCAAAAAAAGGTTTATATGAGAGATTCAAGAATTTTGTGGCGCCACCTGTTCCCGCCTTTGAAGAGATGTTTGACAAGGTGTGGACTTGATCAGAACGATCTGTGATTCACTCTGATCATATGATTAAAGGACAAAAAAGACGAGAAGCCGGCTGCAGAGTTTGGAAAATTGATCACCATTGCAAAGCCAGAAGGGAAACTATTTGGTACAGCTGCTATCGCTCTTCTCGTTGGAACTGGAGGTGATGTTTGATGATTGAACGTTTTTTGTGATAATGGCCACACTCCTTTTTTGTTTGGCCATGGTTGTATGTACAAAGCTGTCTTGATGAATCTATTCAAAATCTAAACTGCATCAAGATTTCATCAACGATGCATCTCTATAACATGTTATTGATGAAGGCAGCTCGATTGGCATTACCAGCAGCGATGGGAGTGATTATTGATACAATCTCAAATCCAAATGCTCCATATACTCTTGGGATGGTGAACTATTTATTTTTTGAACTCTATATTTTTTAAATAAAAAAATAAACTCTCCCAAATACCCTCCAAATGTCACGGAAAACTCATCGAAATTTCAGATCATGGCGGGAGTCGGTAGTGTCTTTGTTGTAGAGATGATTGCCACATTCTTCAGATACACTTCCCTCAATTTGGCCAGCGAGAAGATCATAAAGAGGCTGAGGGAGAGTTTATTTCAGAATGTGGTAGCGCAGGATGTCGCCTTTTTCGACCAAAATAAGTGAGGGATTTTCGGATGTGATTGCAAGGCGACGACATCATGATGTAAAAATGATGACATTATGACATTAGAGGATGTTGGATTACACTCAAGTACACTTTGTATTGCGACTTGGTCGCACAGAGATGAATTTTGATTATTACGATCAAAATAGTATGATGACGTCACTCATATTGCTCAGAACCGGAGAGTTGATCAACAGATTGAGTAGTGATACGGCCATCATCGGAAAGATGATGACGGCCAATCTTGCAAATGGACTCAAGTCGATTGTAGAGGGAGTGGCGGGATTAGCATTGTTGCTATATATAGCTCCAAAATTAACACTCATCATGCTATCCATCGTCCCCCCGGTAAGTTTTTGTTTCAAACTTTTATATATATTTTTCGGACAATGTAATAATGAGGATCGATCATGTACATTATATGACATCATGTACAAATCTCATGATGTCATAGGTCACGTTAGGCACGATGTTTTACGGCAGATATGTCAAAAAGCTATCAAAAAGTATACAAGCAGCTCTCGCATCTACAACAGCAGTGGCAGAAGAGAGAGTTTCTAATATTAGAACAGTCAAGTCTTTTGTACAGGTGAAATCTCGACGAGTTTTATGAAAGAAAATTCACGGAAATTTCAGGAAAATAGAGAAGTAGATCTGTACAAATCGCGAGTGAATGAGGTAATTATTTTTTATTTAAAAATTTATTTCATTTTCATTTTTCTTAAAGTCAAGAAACACCTTCATTACCGAGGATCACCGAATCAACTATGCAGGTATTTGGATTTGCACGCAGCAGTATCTTAGCAACGGGGTTTTTCATATCAACTGTGCACATAATGGGGGGCTTTGCGTTGCTCAGCATTCTCGGTGCCGGGGGCCACTTTGTCCAAACCGGAGCCATGACGATAGGACAGCTGACGTCATTTCTATTGTACAGGTTTGTCGACATGAAAAATGTGCGGTAACTAACCGGAGAATTCAGCGTATCTACCGTGGGTTCGATTTCCGGAATTTCATCATTCTACGGAGATATCATGACAGCTCTGGGCGCCAGCACCAGAGTGTTTCAACTATTAGAAAGAAAACCTGAGATCCCCCAGAACGGTGAGATTTCCTCGAAATTTCTCGGAAATTCATGGAATTTCGTGTGAAGATTCTGAGAATTTTCAGGGAATGACAAGTTGGAACATATTAAGGGAGAAATCAGATTGGAAAAGGTGGGGTTTACGTATCCCACCCGCCCCGACCGAAAGGTGAGTCGAATTTCCGGAAAATTTCTTTTGCGATGTAGATGGACATCCTGTACGCTTTTAATGAGAGGCATAATCTATTTTTAGGTGCTAGATAATGTAACAATTGAGGTTCCAGAGGGGAAAGTCCTGGCGCTTGTGGGCCCTTCGGGAAGCGGGTGGGTTTGAACAAGTGATGAGGAAATTTCGCTGAAATTTCTCAGAAAGAGTACAGTCTCTGCCTTGATCTCTAGATTTTACGAGCCCCAAGAAGGTCTAAATCAATTTTCATAAATTTTCATCCTGACGTGATTCGACCATCTACAACACCCACTTACGTATGTACAGGTCGTATTTTGTTGGACGGGAGGGAGATCTCCACACTGGACCCATCCTGGCTCCGCGAAAACATCGGACTGGTTTCCCAGGATGTCACACTGTTCCAAGGAACATTAGCGGAGAATATAGCTTACGGTGTCCCAGGCAAATCCCAGGAGGAGATTGAAGCCGCGGCAAAGGAGGCAAACGCTCACGGTAAGTAACGTGATATGCGATCTTTACTTCTCCAAATACCTTCTCGCAAGAATTCACGTTAATTAGTACAGCGATTGCGGTCATTAACTTGAATAGATTTCATCATGGGCTTTAGCCAAGGTTATGAGACGATGGTCGGAGCAAAAGGAAGAGCTCTTTCTGGTGGACAGGCACAGAGAATCGCAATTGCCAGGGCTTTATTGAAGGTAATTATCTTCGACGACCTACACAGCTATTCAATATCTTTTAACTCGTTGTAGAACCCCAAAGTTCTAATTTTGGATGAGGCAACTTCTGCCCTTGACGCAGGTGAGATTTCACCGAAATTCCAACAAAGCACGCTCCAACATTATTTTGACTGGTTGTAGAGAGTGAATATCTGATCCAACAAGCGTTGGAGAGGTTGATGGTTGGAAGAACCGTGATAGGTATTTCTTCGAAATTTCATCGATTTTTCCTGAACAATTACAGTGATCGCGCATAGACTCAGCACGATTCGACACGCGAGTCAGATCTGTGTGATTAGCGCTGGGAAGGTGGCCGAGAGTGGGTCTTTTGACGAGTTGATGTCTATACAGAATGGAATATTCCACCAACTCGTCACTCTACAGACCAGAGAATTGTGATCATAAAGTAGATGATCATGATCTCGTTGACAGTCCAAAAAATAATAATTTCGATGCATTTATTATAAAATCTTTTCAGGATTTCACATGAAATCATCAGCTCTCGCGATCATCACCTGTATCACCTTTCCATGTCAGCCATTTAGAACCTTGAACAAGAAAGGCCACCTGCTGTCTTCGCCTCATTTTCTCCTCATCGTGTTGAGAGAAGAAGAAGCAATGCCAGACGTGCAGCGCCAACTCTTTTGGGGTCATCATATTAATTTCTTGGTTTTTGCACACTTCTAGAAAGAGCCTCGCGATGGAGATGAGGATGTCCTTCTGTCCTTTTGGGAGAGTCCAGAGGGCCTTGAAAAGGTCAAGACGAAATCTCGACCGTGATGACGTCACCTGCTGAATACTGCCAAAGGTGGGCCTGGCGTAGATGAGCACCGGAGGAAGGCTTCTGATGTAGGCCTTAATGACTCCAGCTATGTCGTGCGGTGAGTATTGTTCCTCCTTGGCGTTCGGTCCTGAGCAGAATTAGAAAGATAGTGGCTTCTAGTTGCATCCAACCTGGTGGGTTCTGGAGTCGGTCGATGAGCTGCGCCACACGGGAACCTCTAACCAAAAATAATCCTGGTCTTCTGGCAACTGCAGCGTCATTGGAATGATTGATGAAGAAGATCAGAGGTGTACCACGAGAGAGGATCTTCACAAAGTGGGAAATCGGGTTGGCATTGCCGCTGCGAGAAGCAGGGACAGCGAACACAGGGGCCAACCTGTCGATCACTCAGCCGTCATGACAAAAGACAATTTTGGACGCTTACGTGGAGCGGTTCGTGATCTGTGTCGATGAGAAGCCTAAAATAACATCTTAATCACTTACCTTCAGTCTCTGCTGGAAGGACGGACAAACGTCAGACTTCTCTTCATCGCAGCCTGCTCTGTCCTGATCATCAACAAATATTTCTATTATATTCATCTATATCAGGTTCTAAGTGTTCAGAAAGGAGCTAACAATTGATGACGTTGGTGATCAATAATTAATGCCTGAATAAATTTGGAAATGGCTCGTTGTAGATGCAAAGATATAATTTATCTCTTTTTCTTTTGCATTTTCTGTTGGATTTTCTTCTGCTGCTGTGGAGGAAGCTTCCTCTTTGGAGGAGCCTTCTTTGGGCCGTCTACGACATTGAGCAAATGAGCGACCTCCTGCAGCCTCGCTTTGGACAATGCCTCTCTTGGCTGTTAAAGTGAGTTGGTTACACAAGTCTCAGAATGAGTAGTCTTACAAAGGGAGGTGTTCTCTGAAAGCATAGAGCGTTGAGAGCGTATTTGTTCGCTGCTGCCACAATACTCGGGGGTGGTATCTATGATGACGTCATGTTATGCTTTTGACGTCAAACTCACGTTAAGAGCGCCACGGTAATAGCCAAGCCACGAGACATAAGCAGCCTCACGCTTCTCTACCGCAACTGACGACATGGCATTATTCACCAGTTTCTTCCAGCTTGGTATCTACAACTCTTAATATCCTGGAAATTCCATCTAAATTTCCAGGATATTTCTACCTCTTTTTGAATCTTGTCTTCTTCAGGATAAGGTTGCATGGGCAAGTTGATGAGTGATTCGCGCCATTTTTGCTCCACAGGATCTAAAAATAGAACACCCTTCCCTGCTTGTCCTGCCCTTCCGGTTCTTCCGACCCTGTGTATGTACTGCTCCTTGGACGCGGGTTGACCCACCTGAGTAGAACAATCAAACAAAAGAAATACATCAATTTTGCACTCGAATAAATTGGCGGTCAAATAAATCGCAGAAATCCAAAAGACATTGTCACATCGTTGCGGCGAGGACCTGACGAGAATTTTCGTGGAAAATTTCTCACCATCATGACATGTGTCACGTTGGGAAAATCCATGCCACGTGCCATGACGTCAGAGCATATCAAAATACCCGTTGTGGTGGCACGAAATGCCTCAGAAGCTCTTGTCCTTGCAGATTGAGACATTCTGGAGTGCAGTTCGAAATAATTGACGGTCTTTTTTTTCAAGGCTATAGATTTCAGATCTACATCGTTGTAGATGTACATTTTTCTGGGAGATTGTGATCATTTTCAAGTATAGAATACGAATTTACAGCATTGTAGATGAGGAAAAAAGAATACCAATATAGTTAAAGACGTCAAAAGCCAGAGCTGCCCCCCTTGCAGTGTTGAAAAACACCACAGCTTTAAACGTGTCTACAACGCGTCATTTTTCAGCGAAATTTCGATGAGGATTACCGGGAATCTCCTCTTGCTCTTTGTGAAGTACGGCTAAGAGCGCGGGGTGCTGGTGTTCAAAAGAACAGGTCACGTGATATTGTTGGGTTTCTTCATGAGTCAATACTTCCGTGGGTGCGATTGTAGATACACGACGATGGCCTGGAACTTTCAGTGAACTTTCCAAAACAATCGTTCGAAGACGACGCGAAATTTCGTGGAAATTTCACCTGGAAGTAGTACAATCTTGGCGATTTCTTCGACTTCGTTTGAGATTGTTGCAGAGAATAAAAGCGTCTGCCTTTTGTTTTTTTGTCTATCAGGTAGGGCCGCATGAATCGATTTTATTGCCGGTAGAAAACCGATGTCCAAGAGTCTATTTTTAGATCAGTGACGTTCCACCCCAATAAAAGAAAGATGTACAGAACATTTTCAAATGAAAATCTCCATTTTGAAAAAGATTAAAATAAATGTTATGGTTGAGTAACCGAAAAATCGATGGATGTAATTAAAATAATATAAATTACCTGTCTGCTTCATCAAGCACAAAAGTATTTACTCCTGATAATCTCGCTTTGATTTTAGGATCCTGTAAATGTTCCTGAAAATGTTCAGAGATCCATTGAAATTCAAGTGAACATCTTATACATATAACAATGATTTTTTGGTCAAGTTTGGAAATATTTTTCTTCACATTGAAAAAAGTGACAGATTTTTGCCTATTTTGTCTTGAATGAATTAGATTTTCAATTTTTTTAAAATGTTTTTGAAAGTTCAAAAAAAATTTTTGGCGAGATTTTGTCTTGAATAAATTTCAATTGTGAGTTTTAAACTTTTAAATTTTTTTACCTTCAATCTTCCAGGTGTTGCCACGAGGATCTGACACGGCCTTCTTAACAGGTTATCGGTCTCTGTTGTGGTGCTGCTACCTCCAATTGCGGTCTGTACGAATATGTCTGAGCGATGAGAAGCCAGTTGACGCGCTTCTGTGGCGATTTGCAAAGAGAGCTGGAGATTTCAGTGATATTTCAGATATTTCAGAGAATTCTCGGAAAAATAAAAAGTACGAGGATGACGCCATGATGCATTTTCCTCACTTCTCTAGTTGGGGAGATGATGAGGACACTGATGTGGGAGGGATCTTTTGACTTTTTGTTGATGATGTTTTGCATCGCGGGGACTAAGAAAGCAAGAGTTTTTCCAGTACCTGTTTTCGCCTGTGCCAAACTAATATTTATTATTTATTTATATTATTATTATATTATTATTTATGTATATTATTTCTCGAAGAAATTCGAGTTGTCAGAAATTTTTAAAAATGGGAAGAAGTGTTGAGATCACCAGTCAGTTCCGGAGAGTGAATCTTGAATCGTCAGCGCTTGAACGGGCGTCATTTTTTTGAATTTGAATTCTTGTTTTATGGCCGCTTGAATCGTGTGATCGACTTTTTTGAGATCACTGAAGAGGTCTGCATTAGTCAGAATGAGAATGCATCTTGGATCATTTCCAGGAATGAGATCTTGTGATTTGATCAGAGATCATCCACTCACCTTCTTCATCCTCTTCACTCTCTTCACTTTCTTCCTTTTCTTCATCATCATCTTCTTCACTCTCTTCTTCTTTAGAGCTCTTAATTTCCGCTGGCTCTGCCATTTTTGCCTTTTTCGAATTGTTATGACCGAATTTTGAGAGGGCGAGTGACAACTGCTGGGCTATGTCCTCCTGTGGCTTACCAACAGGGGTCGATTTTTGTTCAACTACATTTCTCAGATTGACAATGATCAATCTTAGCATACTCTCTTCATTGATCTCGTCTAAAAGCTCTTTTTCAAGGGTTCCATTGATCCCGGAGAGCTGTATTGGTTAGATCAAAACAATCAGGTGACAACATACTCTTGCTCTCTTCCTGGCATTCTTTTCGGCTCTGGCACTTCTCTTCTTTCCATTCTTAATGACGGTTTTCATTCCGATGTTTGTGATCTGTTTTGAGATGGCCAAGAAGGGCCAGTGTAGACAACCACGAAATTTCCCAATCTTATTATTATTTTTAATATTTTATTTCTTCAACAATAACCGCTTGTTTTGCAACCAAGAAGGCGTGCATCATGCCTTCAGTGGCCACACTGCTCCAGCTGTGAGAAAACAAAGATTCACGATGGTCACCCCCACCTGTAAGACGTGCTGACCGGCTCATTGTATACAATGCGACCGCCGACTTCGCCAAAACACCTCCACTTTCAATATAAATCTACAACGACCTTCTACAATAACAAATAGAAGACGAAAACCCGGATGGACGACAAGACTTCCAGAGAATTAAAAATATTTATAACCCCTCTGTACATATTGTTTCAGCTCCTTTGTGCACCACCTCGATGAGGCGATGGCCGATGTCAAACTGTATACCCTCTGGGTTCTTCGGTATCCCTTCTGTATCTACAACGATGTAAATTTGATGATAAATATTGAAATTAAAAAAATTTACAATATCACAATTGAATAGTTCATCGCACGAAATGATTTGTTCCTTATGTGCGGTAATAACCGCAAAGAAATACGGTATGGAACCGTGCTTTCAGTAAAAAAATTCAAATCTAAAATAAAGCAAGTAGAAATAACAACAGACACTCACACCATGTCTCATCAGCTTCAGGATGAGGACCGATGAGCCCAACTCTTCCTTCTCCATACGGCAGAACTGCAGCGGCGACCTGCTTATTGCTGCTGTATCTGTGGGAGATGTCATTTTGATGATCAAGCGAGTAAGGATGGAGAGCACCTCGCGAGGATTGTGGCAACTTCTAAACTCTTTTTGGACAGGTTTAGAACGGCACCGTCTTGGAAGTACAACCACCTCTTTACGGCCGGTGCTCCATGTGTTTCATGATAATCCACTTGTACGACAGTGTCCTCTTCAGTCCTTATGCTTGATCTGGCCGATGTGATGTATTGATCAGTATCACTTTTCATTTGAAGCAATCCGAATCCAGGATCCGAACCAGCGTAGTAAGCGCCTATAGAAGGTGAATCAGGAGATAATGGGTAAGAATGTCACCTAAACAGATGCCGATGTAGTGTCCCCCATTCTTAACGTATTTCCTCACTGCATCTCCATACTTCTTCACATGCCTCCAAGCAGGATTTAGATCTGTTTCGATCAGTGAACCAATGCTATACATTAAACAGATATCACCTCCTCCACCAGGGAACAACAAAAGTGACACCTCTTTCGGATCTAATGTTTGGGGATTGATATCTCTATTCTCATTCGGTCCTACAAATTCGACATCAAATCTGAAAAAGATTATTCATTTCCTGTTTGTTCCGATCTCTTTCACCCAATGGGAGAACTTTTTAGAAGATCTGCGGCCGCCTCTGGGAGTCCATCCACGTTCGCATCGGTGTTCCGAGGTCCTCTATAAACGAAAGCTTTTGGACGAGTGGCCATCACAGAAATGGAAAGGCAAAGTATGATGATGCAGGAGTTGAATAACATCAACAATGAAACCCGTTGTTACTCTGGTGACATCTCTCGGAATTTTCGATCTACAACTGATGCATTCTGAATATTTATATATATTCACAATTTCATGGTGTTGAAAACAAACTCACTGCTTCTAATCTGAAGATTATAGTGATAAAATAAATGCATAATTATTATCGAAAAGAATGTATTATCGATTTCACCTCATGGCACCAGCCTCTTTTGTTTTGCAATCACTACGACACGTGCACAGCTCGTCAACGTTTTAAGATTAGAGAAACCCCAAAATTGTGTATTAATATCAATTCCTTGCGACAATCCAACCCTCCCACAGCTCCCCACGTGCGCAGAACATCCCTTAAGACCTGCCAAACAACGTTGTAAAGCCCAGTTTCTTCAAAGGTCCTTCAGAGCCGATCAACAGCATGAACGATGAATACACGAGGAAGATCGAAGAGGTAAGACCTGAAAGATCGACGATCTGACTCTTTGAAGATATTAAGACATGGAAATGATCCTGGCCGTGTCGTAGAGTTTTCAAAAGAGATAACCTCTTTAGCTCAATCACCTGAACGTTTGAGATTTTTGTTTTCACTTTTGGTGGGTGTTGTTAAATCAGGATGATCTAATTTGTTAAGACTATCGTGGGCACAAATCCTTCTTCTGAATTACAACTGTTTGCAGCTGTCCTGTTCAAGAATGAGGTAACGTCTATAACATGAAGTTTCTACTTTTACGACTTTGATCGTTTTGATTTGTTCTAATGTCGAACTTAAAATCTTAGGTGAGATCAGAAAGGAATTGTCACTGGTCCATTTTACCAAACAATGGAAATCAGCCTTTAGAAATGGATTGTGAGAGGATCAGGATCACAATCTTACAATTATTTCAATTTCCATTATCCCATCAGGTGATCTCGATCTGGATCATCCCCTTCATTTTGTGATGTTTTTTAGATCTGTACACAATTATCTGTTGCCACGTCATCCATAGCGAAGCAGGATTTTCCCGCCAAATGGGCACCTCTCGACTTTCTCATCTCCAATGCATCTGCAGGTCTCATTTTGTACATGATCAGATACTTGTCTTTCGAAACACGACATATTTTATTCCTCTTTATTCGGTAACTACCGAGATATCTTCACGCTTTCTTACCGCAGTTCTCCACCTTATTAAAAACTGACGAGTGTAGATGGGAGATTCAGCATACTTGTACAGAATGTCGACGCTTGCAGGGAGGTCATTCTGTCTCTGTCGACACATAATACTATAACAAGATCCTCCCTGGTCGAGGTGATCTTTTAACAAAAAATGCAAAATCTACTCGCTTGCAAACTATGATGACGAAGCCACAATATTCATATAATAATAAATTTAATTTTCATGTGATAAAATTCCTTGAAAATCTGTTGAAAACCACCATTTATATGTGTTGATCCGTTGTAGATCATCCCAAAAATTCTGACCGCCATACATGGCGTCATGATGAGATCATTATCGACATGGCGTACGAGTCCCCTCCCCGACCATCTACAACTCTTTCACTCCTGTCAGGTGAAATTTCTCTGAAATTTCGCCCCGAGTTTCATTCTTATGTGACGGTCACACAGCAAACTATACAGGTCGTATTCCAACACGACCTCGTTCCCCCCTTCAACAGAAATGAAAGCTTTGTTATTCTGTCGCAATTCATTAAAACCATGGCCGAATTTTCGATGCAGCCAAACACATCAGTAGGTATGTACGACCCTTATTCTCTGATTCTGAATGCTATAAATAGACTGAACACGAATCATTTACAACACGCCATCTTTATTGTGTGCCTAAAATGAAATTTTTTCTGAAGTTTTTGGACCTACAAAAATAATATTTATTAATAAAAATACCAGTTATTTATATAAATACCATATATTAATATAAATAATAATTTATTTGTATAAATAATCTGAAATATACCAGAGATTCGGGACAGCTTCTTCAGGTTCATCATTGATTACCAAGATAATTCACCCGATGAATTTATCCCCTTCTTGATGACGTCATCAGAGTACTTCTACAACGTTCTGGACAAGTTGACGAGTCCTCCGAATCTTCAAGGGGAAGCGCGTGCGGTTGTGGAGGACTCGGTCATCTCCTCTTTGAGATTCATGTATCAGGTTATTAATTCAAGAGCTTATCAAGGTGGCCGGCACAGTTTACCTGAAGGTGAAATTTCGTCGAAATTTCATTTTGTTTTACATCTTCGTTTTCATGGTGTACAATTTCCCTGAAAATTCATTGAAAATTCAAGGTTCTGCCGCCTTAAATGCTTTTTTCACACCCTCCATCATCTCATCATTATTCATGATGGTCATATCTCGATGCATGGTCATGTCCCCATCAGAAGTGAGCGAGTGGCAAGAAGACCCCGAGAATTTCGCCAACGACCAACTACAACTCGATTGGAGAAGTGACATCAAGGTGAGACGTCACAAAAAAAGTGATTTTTCCCGCCAAAATTTTGCGATGAAGATTTTTGAATTTTGAATTTGAGCAGGTGGCGGCACAAGAATTATTCAGTATGATGTTGTCAAGGTTTCCTTCCGTGTTGGTTGCCACTCTCACCTCACTCTTGGAACAATCTCTGAGAGGTAATTTTCGCGGAAATTTCATCAGAGTTGATGAGATATCAGGGAATGATGTCGTAGTGAAGGAAGCGTGTTATTGGTGCCTGTCCTTAAGCAGGAATCAATTAATTGGTCTTCAAGTCGAAAACGTCGTGTTTCCATACATGATCACTGACATCTACAACACCGACCCCAGGTATGTCATCATGTCGACAAAAGATGGATCCGTTGGAAAATTCAAATTTTGAATCTTACAGTTACAAATTTGTGAGTAGAAGAATCTTTCAAGTCGTGTCAGCGTGGTCAGCGGAATTTGCACACATGAGCCCTGCCAGCATCTCTACACTGCTGGAGACACTCATCAGCGTTGGTACCGGAAGAACTAATTCTCCGAACGTCTACAACGACGATTACGTGGTCAGGCTGTGGGCCGTCATCGCGCTGGCGGAAGATATCCTGAAATTTCATTGACATTTCTGTTTTAAAATGAAGTGGCTGTGCTGCAGAACGACCATGGCGCAGAGCTCCACAAATCATCTCGACTTTTCATAGAATTTTCAGATGTACCTCCTTGATTTTGTACTTGCAGACAAGGTGGAACATATTGAGGCCCTCGCGCCTTACTTATCGAGGATCGTCTCGGTTATTACCGAGCTTGTCAAAATCTCGACTGAAGCTTTCACAATACAACAACTCCTTCGAGCTGTGACGTCATGCATACAGGCTTTTGGTGTACAGGTATGATATCATGGGATTAAATCTTTGTGCCGTTGTAGATTGACGAAAAAGGTCTTGCCGCATGCTGAGAACATTCTGACGTCGATGTTACAATTATGGGAGAGTCACAGCAGTAAAGAGACATCATTAGTGGTCCATGCTTCCATACTAAAATGCTGGGGAGGTCTCATCAAGGTTGGAGGACTTTGTTAAATGTATGATATCTTACTATGATATCAGGTCGTTGGAATTCATAGTCATAACTACCAAAGATTTTTCACAGAAGGAATTATTTATGTCACGTAAGTTGGTGCCATCTACAATGATACATCTCAAATCTCAATCTTATGAAACTCGACTAACGCGTTGTAGAGATATGAATTTCCCCGAAAGAGCCCCATTATTAGAAGACGGCTTGGAGCTGTGGTCAGACCTCGTCAATCAAGCCCCTCCCACCTTCAAACCAGACGGTAATTACCGCGATCATTCGCGTTAAGACTCGCTCGTAAATGTCGACTGAATTTTCTTCAGCTTCCTTCGCGACTCTGATGTCTCTGTTTTATAGGGTAATAGAAATCATTAGAAAAGGCGAGAAATCGATTTTGCCCAAGACTTTCAGCATCTTGTCAGGATATTTTTTCAAATATAGGAGTTTATTCCTCACCGTAAGTCGTTGTAGATTGTCATAACGATGTCTGATGACGTCACAGGCACAGGGGGACGTCTTTCTGTCGACATTATTGTTTGTTGTCGACAGCGCTGGAATCTTGGATGCGATATCCAGCGATCCTGACGTTTTTGAGACCACTTTAAAGGTGATTTTGTCTCGTTGTAGATCCCACAGAAAACTCACCGAAATCTCAGATAATCGACGGCATGACGGTGTATTTATCACAAAGAAATCAGCTCAACAGTATGGATCCGATTTACTTTTCGCTTGTCAAAATCATTATGAAAACCGGCCAGAGTGAGTTCTCACCAACTACAACTGCATCTACAATTGGAACTACAATTCATTATTTCAGGTCAAACTCTGGACTGGCAAGGGACACATTCGGCCACTTCACTATCTCGACTGTGCCTCATGTCACAAGCTCATTTCCTCGCATTATTCACAAAGATGTCTCCCACAGCCTCTTCCGTGATGTTGAACGATTATCTACAACAGTGGCTCAACAGAGTGAGCCAATCTTCGAAATCTCCACGAAATTTCACTGACTCTTTAGATCGCACCTTCCATCCAGGATGCTGACGAGTTACGTATACAAGGCTTCGCCTTCACCTCTCTGCTGCACTTGACCTCTCCCATAATTGCTTCAAACATCGTGGAGATTTTACAGTTCATGGCACACGCATACTCCAGCCACGCATTCGATTCCGAGACAGGCAAGTGTCAATTTGACAGGCAAGTTGACGTGCTGACGTGTACAGAACCAAGCCAGAGGTATTCGGAATTAGAGAAGGAGATTTTCAAAGACGACCCCTCCATATTACTCACACCCTCATTTGTATCAAGCAGGTAGACAATTCATTTATAACGTTTGTACCTCTATCATTGCATCTCAAGGAGTGATCCATTGGCACAGCAAAATACAACTTTTGTTGCTCCCAAAATTCCCAACAAAATGCATCCTCACTTTTGTTTCAGGTTGAATGAAGTGTTCGTCAAATATGGAGCAGCACAAGCACTCCAAGCTCTTCCTTCAGACATGGCACAGCAAGTCACACTCCTCTTGTCCATAAAATAAACTTTGATGTGTGTCTCTTTATATTTTTCCAAATCTCCTCTCATACTCTGCAAGTCTTGAAACTACCCTCGCGTGTTCTATTTTTAGCGCATCTAGCTCTTGTTCAACTGAATGTCCCTGGCCCAAATTTCTAGGACTCGAAAGAGGGGATGGTCCGGGAAGATTCGTGTAAGAAGTCCCCCTGTTATTAGACAGAGAATTGGGAGGGAGGGACAAAGAGGGTGGGGGTGGGAGGGCACTAAAGGCAGGAGGGGGGGTGTGCATCGCAGGAGGGGGTGGGAGGTTGGTATAAGAAGAAGCTCTGTTGTATGACAGAGAAGCAGGTGGGGGTGCGAGAGATGGTGGGGGTGCCAAAGATGGAGGGGGTGGGAGGGCACCAAAGGCGGGAGGGGGTGTATGCATTGTGGGGGGAGGGGGGAGTGTGGTGTAAGATGGCGTCCGGTTTTGCCCCAAGGGGGCGGGAGCTACTGCCGATCTCACTGTACCAAAACTGGGGCCTCTAGTCAAGGTGGGGGGTAATTCTAAGGAGGGGGGAGGTGCCATCTGGTTAGCCCTCGAACTTCCCGAACTGAGTTGACGGGGTCTGTTGTAAGGGTCTACGGGGGGAGGGGAGTTAATCGAGGGAGGGAGGTCGCCAAAAGAAGGGGGTGGGGGAAAGTCTGAAGGAGGGGGTGGGAGATCAAAGGCAGGGGGTGGAGGGGGGAAATCATCTTTGAGTGTTATTCGAATGAAAATATGACGTGTTACCATGGCCGAGCGAGGGGATGACAAGTGCAGCGGGAGGGGCGAACACGTCTGCTGAAGCAGCCATAGAGTGGGAGTTATATGCTGTCATTTTTCAGCATGAAAATTTCCACGAAATTTCGTACCGGGGGCTGCTATGGGGGGAGGGGGTGGGAAGTCCACGGCATATCCCGTTGCGCTGGATGAATCTCTTCCCATGGCTCTTAATGTCCCTGTACATCATCAGTACACGAAAGGTGATTGTCACGGTAACAACCGAGACCAAAGACCGTGAATCTCTCGGTTATTACCGTGCTTGAGAGAACAATAAAACAAAAATCACCGTGTGTTGTGGGACCGGCTGGGGTGTTGTAGGATTTCTCCGTAGTACCAACGCTTGACAGATCGGTGACCCACTAGGAGACTTGAATGAAAATTCCTCGAATTTTCAGGGAAAACTCACCTCGATCTGGTGGCGATTTTCGATTATGGTTTGGAAGGCGGCACCAGTCACTGCCGTTGTAGACATCAGATCCCCTTTTCAGTTTCAATTTTCCACCGCAAAATTCTGTTCTATGAACAAGTGGTCAAACCTTCGTTTCTGGGTCTGAGGACATTTGGCGCGAAGACTGTGGCAACGGCTTGTGTCTCCATCAGATTCATTTTGGAATTCTCCAGGATCTTGTCGATGAAATTTAGTAATGCTTTAAGTGTACATTGGTTTAAGACGGGGAGACTCTGGCACAGTCGGATTATTTGTCCAGGATCTACAACTGTTAATTTCTCCTTTTTAAAAAAAGGCGGGAAATCTCGTTTTCAAATTTCAAACGGGAATACCTCTGGATGCTTGACTGAATGCGTCAAATTTCTCAAAAGTCAAGAGAGGTTCCGGGAGCCTTTTGATAAACAATTTCAAAACTCCGGCCACGGTGTGGGGGTCCGTAACTCCGGTGAAACTGATGGGTATCCCGTCATCAATTTGGTTGACTAACTCCTCAATAGAAGTGCTGCTCGCCGATTCTCTTGTAATTCCTTGAACTTGCTGGGAAATGATCAGAAAAAGTAGGGAAAAATCTCGTGAAGATTCTGAGAAGATTCAAAGAAAATCGCGAGAAAGTTTTAAGAAAAAGAACGTGTCAGAAATTCAATCGAAATCAATTGTTATTCTAGATCTTTTTAACGAAATTCTTTTGAATTTCAGAAAAATTACCCCGAAATTTCAATGAAAATTACTCACCAGACCCTTGGCCTCTATGGCTTGTATGCAGCGTAATAAAATGTCAGGAACTCCGTCACGGCACAGACCTCTGTTATGTAGGGATTGTAATGACCTCCCGAAGATCACCGCCCCGACTGAAAATTCTCAGAATTTTTCGAGAAATAGAGAGGAAATTTCAAAGAAAATCGCGGAATTTTCGGTTTGTCGGAGAATTTTCGTGGAAAAGTCTCAGTACTCACTGAAGGGGTAAGTCTGAAATCGTCAGAATTTTCTTGAACTTTTCACAGATCTTTCATGGAAATTTCCACGTGAAATTTCTGAGAAATCTCACCTCCTTTTTGAGGGCTTTGACCCAAGCCGCGGCTTCTTTTGAGTTTTCGGCGGTTAAGACGAGGTCTTTACCTCCAGCAAGAAATGATTCTCTTTTTTTCAGTCTGATGTCGACATTACTGTCCCAATCCACCTGCATGACTTCAGATGACGTCACTCGTGTTCTTCTGATGTGTGGTTGCAATGATCATTGGATTGTACCGGGAGGGATGATACATAAAAATTCTGGGAAATTACCTCAAAATAATCGAGTACAAGGACACCAGATGGTTTAGAGTTGGGCTGTAATGATCATCAAAAGGTGATGTGGTTTGACTCACAGCTTTCTTGTCGAAATAATAAAGAAGGTTTGGCCGAAGAGATGATAGCATGAAATACCTTGCAAAGGTCAGATGTTTTTGGGAAGTATGACAACCTACTTTTTGGAAGAACCTGTTTTACTCTTTCCACTTAGCGTTGATCTTGTTAATATGCCCTCACGGATTGAGCCAGGTGATATCGCGCTGAACAATTCCTTTGGTATTCAGACACATGAACATCAAAAGAAGAAAAGCTCTCACCGATTCATGAGGGTCTACCGGGAATAAACCAATGTGAGTTCCATCGTTCAAACCCTGATCACGAAATGAAAGACATCCAGCTATTCTGCCTATTCGATTGTCAGGATATCAGCGGAAACATTAAACATCTGACCTGCTGGGTGTGCCGCTCCGGTTGAAGGAGAAACGTTAAGACCTCTGAAATACCACTCGTCTTTTTTTGTGAGTTTAAACATGGGAATGAGCTGTGTCATCAATATGGAGACTGGACGGCTTGGATCGACATCCACTCTCATAAAGTGGCTAACATTTGCAACCTTTCCTTCCGTGACTTTGGCGACGAGAACGTACATGATTGTGCCAGAGATAGATTGAAAATGTTGTCAACCGACACGATCTCTTTATTCGTCTACAACGTCCTCCCTTTTCACTGAACCCCCAAGACGACGTTCGTAATCGATAAGCGCCCTTCTTAAGCCTCGAGGCGGGCGTATTTTGTCCTTGATGCTTTTGTCATGTTCAGTTTGAGAGATCTTTTGGTGCATGGAGGATTCCATGATCAGAGAAGCCTTGTATTCGTCTATAAGAGCTTAGAATTGAAGTAAAACGCATCTCGCTCACTATGTCGCTCCAATTTGGCAAAACAAACTGCTCTGAGAGCGTGAAACTGTGCCTTTGCCTGCCATTTCTCTTTGCATTTTGGAAACCTCTTTGAAGTCAAAAGACCTCTCCAAGCCACCTTTCATTCTTAGATGATTATACTGTTTCATTGGAAGCCTACCCCGATCGCAGCCTCAAAAAATCCCTTTTAGGGTTTTAGGACGGTTAACTTAGTTTTATCTCCAGCTCACCTCTTCCATATGTTTGTGGACCAGATCGAGCCATTCCTTGTAGTGAACTACGTCCATACTTTTGATGAGGGCCTGTCTAAGGCATGCGACCTGCCATCTTTTACATTTTGACATGGACTCCCAAAACTACACCTCCTCTTCTGCACATTCTAAGCTCGCATACAATAGAGACAGACCCTCCCAAAATTCTCTCTCTGATATATCGGAGAAGTGTCTGGCCTCTAAAGTCTTGAAAAAGGTGACAAGATGACACCTCCAAGCCTCCATTCCCTCCGCATGAAGGTGTTTCTGCACCTTAAAGATCCCTTCGAGCCATTTCGAAGCCTCTTCAAACTTTCCAAGCACTAGTGAGTTCTCAAATTGTCTCATCTCGTCCATCGTGTAAATGAAAAAAATGGTGGAAATGACATAGTAAAAATAAAAACAAAAAAATTCATTCATATAAAAAAAAAGTTTGTATTACGAAAGTGGTGTTCAACTCCAATTGGCGAATAACAATTTGTTTACGGTCCCATCAGGTACACTGTCAATGATCCCGTCAGTAGCACCGTTCAGAATCTCCGCAGCGAGTTGTGAGGGTGTGAGTCTGGGATTTCTGCTCAGTGAGAGAGCAGCCACTACATTCATGATTCTTCAGAACTTATAGACATTAAAGCACCTCCAGTAACGTGAGGAGTTGCCATGGACGTTCCCCACATCAATTTGGTCTGATTTCCTGGAGCTGTCGACCAAATGGCGGCTCCAGGCGCGAGAATGTCGACAAAAGGCCCATGATTTGAGAACGAAGCAAATCTGTCACGTACATCTGTGGCACCCACAGTGATCGCTTCGGAGACAGAGGCGGGGGACAACTAATCAGAATGAGCACTCGTTGTAGATCGTCGCTTACGTTTTTAGAGTCCGCGTGGTCATTTCCAGCACCGACGACAAAAGTTATTCCGGCCTCGATTGCTTTGGAGACGGCGTCGTTTAAGGCTTGCGAGAATTTGGAAGCCATAGAGACACTGGAGTTGGTGAACATCAAATTCGCTTTGATGCAGCTGCATCCAAATGGGGATTGTGAACACATTTTTGACGAGATCTCACTTGGCAATAGAAGGTTTCTTTCTGGTGAGATATTGGTTGAGGATCCATTCCACTCCTCTGATCATGTTGATGTGATCTCCTCGTCCCTCACAATTGGCACTCTTCACGGAAATTAAAGACACCTGAAATGGTTTGAGAGGTAAGTCAAATAGATAAGGACGACCTTCTTTGCCACACCATAAGACAGAGAGCCGATAGTCCCCGCAACATGTGTGCCACGTCCAAGGCAATCACTATCGATATCATCAATAACGTTGGTCCCCCACTTCGCCCTTCCTTCAAATTCAGGGTGGGATACATCTACACCGCTGTTTGACATCAGTATTTTGGAAGATTCCCAAGTGATTCGGTCACCTGTCAAGGATGTAGACTTCGACATTCGCAGCGACTTCAGAATAGCGATAAGAGTGATTGAAAGAAGTTAACTGGTGGTGATTTAGTCTTTCCAAGTTCTATAGATATTCAGCGCACAAACATCATCACCACTCGTGTAAACAGACCCAAAAGACTTTGTCTCCGGTCTGTACAGCACAAGATCCACCAACACTCGTCTCTCTGTTCGCTTCTACATAAGCCACGGTGTCATCTTGTATGATCTCTTTCAATTGTCTGTTGGTGATCAGCACGAATCGATGTGTATAGTGACGAATTACTCAGTTGAGAAGCGGGAGGAGACAGCATGAAAATCGCCGAGGCGGTGCTCCAACAGATCAGTTTCATCTTTGTTCCAGCGCTTGCGGTTTGTCCACTTGTCGATGAATTCACTCTCTACAATTCGTAAGTTAGTGTTGAAGACTTGATACCTACTGGCTTGGGGAACTGACTCCTCTTTTAAGACAACGATGTATTTGCCATCAAAGGAGGTGTGGTCTCCGATGAAGACGGCACCAAAGACTGCAGGAGTTGAGCGAATATAAAGAAAAATTATGCATTGCACCTTGAGCAATAGAAAGAAAACAGACGACCGCTTTGCTGATCCTCATGAGAGTTGAAAATTGCTACATTTTCTCGTTGAACGTGTCTGCACGGAGACACAAGGAGATGTCAAACCCGGCACTGTTCGTAGGTCAGTTTTGTGCTCTCGAAATAAAACAAGTACAGCGACATTATAATAAAGTTCGTAACATCAATAAACCGCCAGTTAAGGCTCGTGAACAGCCAAAATGAATGGATATTATTGCCCCGATTGCCGCATCACTATGAAATAAATTTGACGGTTATCTTACCGCAAAATTCTACGTTATACAACCGAAGGCTGCCGGACACTAAAATGCTCGACTTGAAACTTTCGAGCACGCTCGATCAGATTGTGTCACATTGAGGTGTTAAGGATGCAGAATCAACATCCGAAAAAACGAAAACATGAGATGGCTCATGTGGAATTGAAGGAGTTGTGTCGAAAACATAGTCACGTGCTATTTCCACGAATAAACCATATTTATTTACCAAGAAATGATTTCTTTGAAAACGCTTGTAGATGGCCGGCACAAC
>MZNV01000297.1:0-37384 GCA_002081555.1 Protostelium mycophagum | reverse complement strand
GGAGGAGCTGGCTGAGAGTGGGTTGAACGGTAGGTGTCGTGTTGTCCATCGTGATGTGATTGTGTTCAATTTCGTTCCTTCTTCAGATCGCGGTGCGAGTTTTCTTTGCTGAACGAAACGCGAAGAAGAAAACAAACAGAAACGGATCACCATCATCCACAGACTCTTAAGAAACTGGTGAGTTCTATTCGTTTGGCATAATGTATGCATGTATCGTTGATATACATATAAACGACATGGAACATGTCTAACTTTATGTAGTTCATATGACGACCCCCTCTCGCCCTCGAAACGACCTTTATCTAAAAGGTCTCAAGACGACCAACAACAAGCGAGACGTTCTCGCTGCCGACCTTAAGGGACTCACCAATGGAGAGGTCAATGGTGCGGCGAAGATGGCCACTGCTGCTTGGATACAGACGGCTTCGTTTGGCATAATACATGCATGTATCGTTGATATATAAACGACGTGGAACATGTCTAACTTTATGTAGTTCATATGACCACCCCCTCTCGCCCTCGAAACGACCTTTATCTAAAAGGTCTCAAGACGACCAACAACAAGAGAGACGTTCTCGCCGTGAAAAACAGGTGTTGAACAGAGGATGGAGCAGGCAGCACAGGAATTCCCAGTATTTTATTCACCTCGACTTGCTGCAGTGAGCCCGTTCTTCTTTTTGGAACCCTTCCAGCAAGCCACCTTCTACACTGCGACATTCACTGCCTTCCTCATACCAACCTTCTTTGCAACCAGGCGTGCATACTGGCTTTGTAAATTCTCAACCGCAACCGAGGAGGAGGCTATTAGGCTCTGGCGAATCAGACTCAACCTGCCCACGTCCAGCCCAAGCTCTGTGGAAAAGGACCTTCGTATCTGGACCTCAGCTAGCTACTATGGCCGTGGAGCGACGCTTGCCTACATTGCAACATTCATCGCGGTCAGAATCCCTGAGTACTTCCGCAGGAGTACAAAGGCCACCAACGTCGCAACAAAGGCCACTGGCACCACAACAAAGGCCATCAATACCGCAACCAAAGCCGCTGATACCACGACGAAGGCTGTTGACACCACAACAAAGGCTACTGATACCGCGACGAAGGCCACCAACACCACACCTCCCACTGGTACATCCTCCAAATAAATAGAAATAATTTGTATTTTATGTACACTATGCTTTAATATCCTCCAACTTATCATATATTTTGGATACTGTCCAGTGTGTGGTTGCATTATTTGGGATTGCTTTAGAGTACTCTATCCACAATACACCACACACCTACAACAAGCTTATAAATATTAGTGGATTGATACAAAGGTAAGAAGTGTGCAAAGCATGTTCTTAGCAGATAACAACAGAAACACAACACTCAAAGCCCACCCGCAAACCCTCATTAGCCTCTGCCTCTGTGAGGCAACGGCTACTATCTTTTAGTGTGCAGTGCTTTCCTCCTTGTCTGTACAGAGCATGCTCTGAGCACACAAAAGCTTACAAATGTTTTGCAAAGAATTTACAAACTGATCACAGGAAGCAAGCATTCAGTATGTGGTGAGTTGTAGATAAATGCACTATAATACCCTCTTTTTATATGATGAACCTCACATTTCTCTTCTGATGGGAATGAAGTGCAGGAAAGTATTTTATTCTTGAACGTCCATCACATCATGATCCGCTGAACGATCCTCAGTGATCTGAACAATAATAAATACAAGAAAAACAAGTTTGAGAATCAGGGAATAAATATGTATTTATCCAATATCATGTCCATATAATGGCCTCCCTATCTGGCCAATTGCTTGAATATAGACAGTCTCGATCCACGGGAGTCGTCCCCGTCATCCTTAGAGCTCTTCGTGATGTTCTTAGGTTGAGACCAAGAGTTGGACCACAGAGCGGGCTGTGCAGATGGAGGGGCACCCGCCTTCATAGAGGTCCTGTGTATGAAACGGCAGCGATTACCATAAGGACATACACCAGTACTGGCAAAAGTCTTGCATGGCTCGGTTTTATATTTGGGATGTCTAATGATCGGGCGTAGTTCATCTTGTCCGTGTGCAAACTGGCACTTTAGACCATAGCGGCACTGCCCGGTCTCTTGGAAGGTGCGGCACAATTCGGTCTTGTAGAGGTTCTGATGATTCTCATCTCGCTCATCGTCCAGTATTTCCTGAAGGGCGGTTTCGAGATCACCAAACATCTCATAGTCGCTGGTTTGGTTTACTGTGTTCGGGAGAAGCTGGGCTGGTACCTGCGTAATCATGAGTTTTGATCACGACTCAAAAACTATGATCCCTCGCACCTCTTCCCTCCTGATCTCGGGCGTGTTCTTCTTAGAGCGCCCAAAGAGTTTGAGCTTTGCGCCTGCCTCAGAAAGCCAGCCCCTCGATGGAGATGCGGCCTGTTCTCTGATGGGTTCAGGAATGGGCAACAGAGGAGCCTGAACTTGTTTCATCTTCTCAAAGTTGGTGACGCTGGCAGCGGGAAGCCATCCAGATGGAGATTCCACGGTCTGCCAGCCAATGTTGTCGTTCTTCATTTTCGTCGTATGATCGTCTGTTTCTGTGCTTATGAGTTGGTTATCGTCTATGTTGACATACATGTTGGTGTGTGTTGCGTTTTGTTTTCTGTTTTCGTGCTTAGAAAATTGGGAGGTTGTTTCGTGAAAAACTCGCCGCCTTTAAGACGCCGTTCCAAAGTGGGGGTAGATCATCGAAATCTCATCGACCGCTTCGCGAGATCTTTAGAGGAGATACCCCTTTCAACAAGAAGTCTAAGGTGTGGGACAAGCCAGCCGTCAAGATCACCGCCATTCTTCCATGATGACTACCTTGCTTTTCTGCCGTCAGCTTCACTCCTGCATCGTCCTTTTGTAATTAATAAAACAAATTAAAGAAGGTCCATCCTGACTCGAATCGTCAATTTTGACATGCAGACACCTATGTGAGATTTCCAAATCGATCACACTATTTTTTACAAACGCAGGATGAGCTTCGTTCAAGTCCATCCAGACAGCGACTTCTCTCTCCAAAACTTACCTTATGGTATCTTTTCCAGGTACAACGATCAGTCAGTTGTGTGTTTGATCATAATTCAGATCTACTCATGAAGAGCCACGTGTGGGAGTGGCCATAGGAGATTACATCTTGGATCTCAGCATGATCGCAGACGCCGGTTTCTTTGGTGGAGAGCTTGCTCATCATTCCAGAGTATTCCATCAAGTATAGCTTCATATCAAAATGATCTCGATACTGGACAGAATCTCTTCTATTTGAAAATGATCTCTAATATAATGCAGAAAACACTCAACGAATTTATGGCATTGGGCAGACCCGCCTGGAAAGAGGCCAGAGCTATTGTGATGAAGTTGCTCTCTGAGAATGAACCCGCACTTCGTGATAATGCAGAATTGAGATTTAAAGCATTTGTGAGTCATTGTCATGTTCTGATCGAAAATGTATCTTTAGAGATCTGAAGACAGCTAGCACCCCATCAGCGAATCCATTCTCTATCTTCCCGCTCAGATTGGAGATTACACTGATTTCTATTCTTCCAAAGAACACGCCTCCAACATTGGAACCATGTGGAGAGGTGATCTCACATGACGTCATGTTTGATCTGACAAATCTTAGGTAAAGACAATGCACTCATGCCCAATTGGCTTCACATGCCCATCGGTTACCACGGGAGATCCTCTTCCGTCGTGATCAGGTTCGTGATGATCGTGTCAATGATGTCTGATCATGGACAGCAACACCCCAGTAAGAAGACCTTGGGGCCAAACTAAACCTACCGAAGTAATATGAAGCCTCATGAAACATTTTTATCCATTTCCAAAAGAAAAATTTCTGAGAGGATTTTTATTTTCTCTGCAAAATTCTTGTAAACTCAATCTACAACCAGGCAGACCCCCCAGGCCACGTACCCTGCAGGGTTTTAGACTTTGAGCTGGAGACGGCATTTTTTGTCGGCCCCGGAAATGAGATGGGCGAACCAATCAGCATGGAAGATGCCGAGAAGCACATCTTTGGAATGGTGCTTCTTAATGACTGGAGCGGTGAGTGATGCATTGTCCATTTGTTCATGCAAAGTGCCACACTGCATCTCTTCTGCTGTCACCACTTTTATTTGTGAAGATTCTATTTTAGTTCCAGCCGTGTGATGCTTTCCTCCACATTTTTTCGGCGTAAAGTACCAAAGATTCTATTTTTAGCATCAAAGAACTTATTATCTCATCTACAACAGCGAGGGACATCCAAAAGTGGGAATACCAACCCCTTGGCCCCTTTAATGGAAAAAATTTTGGCACCACCATCTCGCCATGGGTCGTCACACTTGAAGCTCTGGAGCCTTTCCGCTGCAAGCAGCCTCAACAGGTGCATTTCTTTTCGCTTTTATGGAACGTGACGAGTTGTTTGCGGCTGTTGTCGCGTCTAAAGATAGTAACGAAAACCAGAAAAATATGAGTTAAAAAACATTAAAAAATGAAAAACGCAGGAGTACTTGAAAAATTATTTTTGTGGCAAAGCCGAGCTCAAACACAATTGTGGACTTTCACCCGTAGAATTCAGCGAAATTTCGTTTCTTCTCCATCTCTTTGTTGAAATTAATTCAAGAGAAAATATTGATGTTTTCCAGGAACCTGAGCCCCTCCCCTATCTGCAAGACAAAAACGAGGGATCATTTGACATACATCTCAAAGTTGGAGTACAGGCAGAGAAGGGCCTTAAGCCCCAGAACGTTTGCAACACCAACTTTAAGCACCTGGTGAGTCTGTCTACAACGTTGTAGATGACTGAAAAAATCAAGTATTGGACCATGAGACAGCAGTTGGTGCACCATACTGCGGGAGGTTGTAACGTGAGACCTGGAGACTTGTTGGCTTCAGGCACAATCAGTGGACCGGTAAGTCACGTGATCTTTTCGACTATTGACCGAAAAATAAATTCGAAACAAATTATTTGTTTGCGCAAAAGCTGCACCACATAATTTAAATTGTGGAGCCGTGGCTCTGCCCATGCTTTAAGTCTCCAGATTTGGTGTATAAAAAGAAACTAAGGTATCACCACAAAAGCTGCACATGGAGGCTCTCAACCCAAAGATGTCCACACCCTCGTCTATAAAAAGCTGAAGTCGTGCAGACTCCTGACAGCGTTGGATCCCTCACTGAAAAGACATGGGGAGGAAGAGACGCATGGAAGATGGAAGAACTCGGCGAAGATAGGAAATACTTGCAAGATGGAGACACCGTCATCCTCGAGGGATTCTGCCAAGGCGACAGCTTCCGCGTTGGTTTCGGAAAATGCGCGGGAAAAATTCTCCCTGCTCACCCCAAGAAATAAAGATTTCAAGAATGAATAGAATTAAAAATAAATAAAATTTAGAACGAAAAAAGGACGAAAATTTGCCCTTCCCGAACCGATTTATCCAATTAGACCACTTAAAACTTCAGAGTGTGGGGAGCCTGGCTTCCAAGAGTGAATGTGGTTTCCAGGTAGTCCTGGAGGTGGGGGACCTTCTTCACGGCCTCGACGATCTTGGCGTCGACGGTCTTCTGGTCAGCAACGCGGTGAGCGTCGATCTCCTTCTTCTATAAAGTGTAAGACTCTTGTTTTTTGTGAAATAAAATAAAAACAAACCTTGGATGCCTCAGCGAAGAAGTTGGCCTCAGACTTCTGGTGCTTGGCAGCCTTGGGCTTCTTGAAGTAAGCATCGTCGAACTTGGCAGTGTCGACTCCGCTGACATCGACCTTTGTGGAGGTGGCGATGACAAGGTGTTGCTGGACTCTTCTGACGGGGACACCGTTGAATTGGTAGGGTCCGGTGACCAAGAGTAAACCTTCCTTGGTCTGGTTGAGGAACACAACGCGGCGACCGGCGAAGCGTCCAGAGAGGAGGATCAACACAGTTCCGGGTGTGATGCTAGCTCTCAGACGGGCGGCATTGTGGTGACGGTGAGCGGCGAATCTCTTGGTAACCTTCTCGGTGGCGTAGCTGATCCGAAATCAGGATATGAATGTGATTGCAGAAACGATTTAGAATCAAAGATAGGCATGTTTTTTCGACCAATAAACACAATTAGGTTAGATTAACACGTCTCCGAACATAAGCATGAAACACATCCAAGCAATAAAATTCGTTATCACAGGATCATCCATTTAAACTCACCTCTTGGGGGTCTTCTTGACGATGGTTCTTGTCTGTCCCTTCTTTCCAAAAGACTTGGTCTTGGGTGCGGCCTGGGTGTTAGAGGGCATTATTCCTTACTAATGCAAAATCAAAATTTGTCAACAACACACAGTATAATCAAGATGTAGGTTTTCTCCTCTCAGCGAAAACAGGATGGATGTCTAAAGAGGACGATGCACTGACCTTCCTTTGCTCGGGATGAAGACGGATCAACGAAGAATCCTCGAGCTTGTCTGTTCTACACCGATTTTGCACGGGTAAAAAACGTCGACAATAGTTGTGTCGACATGTGAACAGAATGAGACAAAGAGGACGATATGCTGACCAAGCTCGTTAAAGATCATCAAACACGAACAAATCGCCTGAAAGAAGAGAATGGTTAGATAAACGTGAATCGATCCCGGATTGATTTGGTATGCAGAGATAAAGAAGAAGCAGGCGCTGGCGGCAGTAGGTGTCGCCACAACAGAAATGCTGAATTCAGTGAACGATGGTGTCGCTGAAGTATTTTCTAATCAAAAGAAGATCGATGCCGAATCGAGGAATCTCCACTTACAAACTCAACGTTTCGCCAAGCAAACTGCTCAATGGTTGGCACTTGTCAATAATTTCAACGACACTTTGAAGGTATAATTGTTCTTACTGTCTTAATCACATCAATATGACGTCACCATCTGTTCTCAACGCTTGAGACAATAATCCCTAATGATTTGAGTTCGACATATATATAATCAGACAAACAGAGGTGATGTCTCATTTAATTAGGAAATCGGAGATATAGAAAACTGGGCAAAGACAATCGAGAAGGATGTCATCGTGATCGCTGGTACTCTTGATTTTGCTGCCAAACAGGCTGTTAATGAGCCACCTCAATAGACCGTCTGTACATAGCTTTTACTTCACAGCCTGCGAAACGAAAATACTTGGATATTTTTGTGCTTGGATTCTGTGAATCGTTTCTTTGTTTCCCCAAGACAACAGAAGCACCGGTGCTTCTTCAAAGGTGGAAACAAGCGAGTACAATTACTCTGGTAACTCGGCGGAGTAACTCCGACACACATCTTAGGTTGTGTACTTGTACCAACGACCCAGAGTGAGGTTCATTCTGCTCCTGTTGGTGGTGTCGGCCGGACAACGTGCGTATTTTTTATATTTGATGTCGAAATTTCACTTGGTGTTCGGAATAGTGGTTGGGCTCCGTGGGACAAGCCCAGGGTGATGGAAAGTGATCACAACTTGATCAATATTAACGCGTTAACTACCGTGATTTTTTGGATTATTACCACATACCAGCGTGGTCATACTGGTATATAAAAATATTCTGCTGTCATAGAATCGCAGCTGTGTGAATCCTGGCGAAAACCGAAGGCGCACAGCTATGGCAACGTAACTGGCGAGAAGGCACTATCACTTCATCACAAACATGAGCGCGTGAGGACACGCGATCAGAAAGCAACCAGAGAGGTCGAGCAGAAGCCGAAAGGGAAGCGATAAGCTCTAAAATGTCGAGGAAATCCACCCCTTTGGACAACAGCAGGCCAATCTCTGAGTTCTTCTCTGACACCAAAGTCACATAAATGAGATCATTGGACGAGATCAGATGACTGTATATTCCTGTATCAAACAACGAGATGTACAATGAATGGAACGTCGGACAAGCACATATAAACGGACGATGTGTAATGACCTCTTGTGATTCCAGAAAAAACGGCGTGTGGAGGGAAATTTAATTTTTAAATTTTTTTTGCCACTCTCTGGAAATTGTTTCAAATATCTGTCTTTCCACAAAATGGAACACTGGGAAGGTCTGACTGACCATAGAGGGCTAGCTTTTTATTTGTTCAGCTCCACTGGCAGTTTACAAGGCCAATATGGCGCGTTGTAGATACTGATGAATGGTTCCCACTTCGGGAGCCCCACTCTGCTTCAGAAGTGTCACCTCTGAAATTTTGTTGAAAATTATTCTGCAGAGTACTCTGTCATGGCATCATAAAGTCCCTGAGCACTTGGTGAGGATGTGGTTGAGCGTCTCCTTTGGTCTTTTGCATAGTTGGCATCAAAGGTCCTTGAACGATGGGTTCCTTTGTTGACAAGCTTCCAGTTCTCCCAATCTCGTGTTAGCCGTGCATAAGTGTCCATATTTTGTGCTGAGATTTGGTAAATGTAAATCAGCTAGAATTATTTTTAGTCCAAGGTTTATTGATTGCAGATGACTGGAGTATGAAATGAAGAGGACCCACCCCCAAGAAATAGAAAACTTATAACTCTCCCCTTGTCGTGTTATGTCTTCATGGTGGCAAAACGCAGAGAAGGTAAAGACAACAAAAGACCCAAAACTACACATTTATTATACAATCACCATTCTTTGCTGACCCTCCTCTCATGCTCACCAGAGAGTCTTTGTTGGTGTTCGCTTGACACGTAATCGATTCCAAGCCTTCGCAGCGCCTTCTCCACCTTCTCCCAGTGGTTCCTCTCAAAAAATAATTTCCTCTGTCTGCACACGTCATCAAATTTTACAACTTGAAATTGTAGATCCAACTTTTTTTCACTTTCTAAAAGTTGGAGGAGCTATATTTGGAACTCACTTTGAGGTGTTGTGGCCCATCTCATCCCAAGAACTCCGCATTAGACCGTCAACAGTGAATAACCTCCAGGTTCTCAGTCTAAAGAGCCGATCTATCCGCTCCAAAGCCAAGCCCTCTGTAATGATCAGAATGATTTCATGATGGGATCTCTACTGTACCTGATGAGATCGTCTTTTTCAACTGGACTGTGTGTCTTCTCTGTTGCTTCTCGCTCAGACCCGAGATGGCAGTCTGAAAAAATAAATACAAGGCGAGGAATTTGGTACTAACCATTTTGTTCCTCCAAGCGACATACTCTTCAGCCCTCAGAAAGCGTTTTACCATGTCTAAAGACATTAAAAGAAATATCTGCCGGTGTTAGATGTCGCATGCACGGTGGTGTCGATACCTGTCTTTGCACATCTCTGAAGTAGGCAATGTGAAGCGTTCCACTTCGGACCATAATTGCAGCCTTATCTAATATGTTCTGATCGATATTGATGGGATGTAAGGCTCCTTTCTGCATGTAATTGAGGTACACATTTTTCATCATCTCTTTTTGTCCATCTGGTGCCTCTAACCGCGCAATCTAAGAAGTCAATCATTCGTATTAAATGGTTAATGTTGATTTCCGCGATGAGATGGTAGTCATCAAAAGATTGGGATGCCATAGAAATGAAGATTCACCTCCACATCCATCCAAAAATCAATATTCTCTTCGCAAAGATGATCTGAACACCACTTGTGATATATGGTAAGTGCATCTTTGTGATTCAGGATCCTTCGTAGCTCCTCTTCTACCTGGTGATTATGTCACCTATATACGTCGCGTTTCTACTCACTCCTTCTATGTGGCCAGGCACAGAAGGTAAAATTCCCTCAGCAGATGGCGCTACATGTCTTGTCATTTTCCTTGATAAAATAATTAGGATCACAACTCACATGTCCCCAGAAGATCAATGTCTTTGCCCATGCTGCGAGCGTTCTTTGTGGTTTGGGCAGTGTTCATCGCATTCCCATAGCAACCATCCTGGAAATTTGTTCCGGGTTCTTCACGAATTTTCAGCAAATCGTCCCATATCATTCAGAAGGAGTGTATATATTGAGCATTTAGAAGGTGATACACTCCTTCTAACCTTGTACTTCTTTGTAGGTGTGGTACAAAGCTCAGGAAGTTGCTTTTGAAGCCTTCTCTGTCATCTTTGCGCGTCCGCAAACCACAACATGTCATCCACTTTGACATATGCCATATGACGGCAGTATAACCAAAGGATAGGTTCCACAAGACAAGGGAAACAATTCGCCTTTCTGTTTTTCAAAGCAAGACTCTCTGAGGAGTTATCTGAAACGCAAGTGAGCTGGTTGATGAAAGGGTGATGGCAGTGCAAACAACCTGCCTTAGGAACACTACCAGTATTATTCTGTACCGCAAAACACCATATCAACAGGCATCCCCGGCTGCTGCTGTCACTTTGTTTCGCAACCGAAATTCGAGTTATACACCCTCTTTATTCATATCCGTTTGATGAAGAGTTGACAGGAGACGAAGAGGCCGAAGAGGCTAGCCTTGATAGCCTTCTGACCATCCTCGGCCTCGCGGCACTCACGTGGGGGAACAGGGTGCTACCGGGGTTGCCACTCTCTTCGGCACCTGACACCGGATTAAAAATGCTGTTATTGACCAAAAGTATGAGATGCCAAAGGCATTTTTGTCGCGAAACTTCTGTTTTGATAGAGCCAAATATTGCTGTGGCGCCCTTTCCATTGATGTACTCTTGTTGCTGTACAAAAAAACAATCTCCAACAAGTTTTTTCTCACAAAAACTCACCTTTCACCAAGTCTTTCAAGGACATCTGCAAGATGTCTAATTTACCCTTCTCCACGACAAATCTGCTGACGTTTTCACCATCTAAGATCTGCTTGTGCATGGAATAAGATCCCATAGTGGAGCCACAAGAAGGGCAACAGATGCGGCCGTGAACGTTATAAGTAGAGAAGCAATTCATTCTGTCTATGAAATAATAATCCTCCGTGGATTCAGGCTCCAAATTTAGACGCGTGAAGAGCCAGCGGTTGCACCTGATGGGGTCAGTCTACAATGGTGTAGATGGGTATAAACACTGATACAGATGCGATTTAATACAACTTATAAATTGAAATATAAAGAGGTGAAATCTCAGGGCTCACTTTTTACAAGCAAACACGTGCAATGAAGAGAGATATTCCGCATCCACTTGTGACGAATATTCACGGAAAAATCTGTCGACGAATTTCTGCTTAAAAATCTGCAGAATCGTGAGAAAATCGAATTTTTGAGATAATATATTTATTTATATACAAATAAATTTTATAGATTTTTGAACCGAAAAATTTTCCCAAATAAAACAATATTCGAGAATTAAAAATACCTCGATCGGGTCCAACCCACATTGTACGGTTGAAAACGGTGCCACTACAACGCGTCAGACATTTTCCCGCCAAAACCACTCACTCTTCTCCTCTTTAGCGTAGATTTCCAATTTCCACATCAGATAAGTCTCGGGATCTGATCGAATATTGTATTTAAATCTGTCCCATAATAGCAACTGCCTCACGAAGCCTCTATTGGGCTTGATACAATTTCTGTTGGCCCTGACCAGCCTTCTGGCGTTGTAGAAATTTAGACCTTGCTCTCTCATGATGTAACTGGGGACGGTAAGGAGACGGGAGTCGCGGTAAGATAACGTGAACTTACGCGATTACACAGGAAGCGGACCGGGACACACCCGCTGAACTGCAAAAAATCAGAATTTAATTTTATAAAAAAAGAAAAAAAAAATATTAAAAAAATATCAGCGAATTTTCAGTGAAATTTCAACTTACCAATGTACAAGTACGTTATTGTTAGATTCTACTGCTTCTTTCATAAAGTCGCAGGCATCTGAAAAATGCGACAATATGTCTTCTCCGGGCCAGTCGCTCACTTCGAGTTGTAGATACTCCAAATCCTGATTTTTTCAGTGAAATTTCATCAGAATTTCAACTTCTCACTCCTTTGAAACGGCAGGGAAGTTTATTTGCGGCGACGAGTACGTGTCCTATATTTAGATCTTGCATGATTTCCAGGTTTTTGGCGCCAAGAAAAGAGCTAAGATAGACACCAAAACCGATGTAGTTGGGCTCGGCCACTACAGATGTCAACTTTACGTTTCAAAAAAATGAAACTCGATTTTGAGACTCATTTGTACAAGAAATATTCACCACAATTGGGAATTTTTTTGGTAATAAGATACCGCCAATTTTCACGGTAATTAACGCGTCGGACATTTTGACCTCGAAAAATTTCAATTTTTTTAAAAAGTTCAGAAAATACACAGAATTAAAAAAACTTTAAAATAAAAAAAATTATAATAAAAAATTTATAAAATAAAAAAATACCTTTGTACTGCTCCAAAATTTCTAGATGTCTCTTCATGCCATCAAAGTTGTTCTGAAAATCACTCTCTTTCTGGGCCAACAGCTCGAGTTCTTCAGCCTCTTTATCTGCGGACAGCTGGAACCTCTCTGTCTCTATCTTCTTGTTCGTCTCATCGCGCTCCCTGATGGCGATGATGTCCACCGTCTTATCACTGGAACTCGTTAGAATTTGAAATTTGAAAGAGTGATTTGGCGGGAAAAACAGTTGTCCATGACTAAGAAAAGTTTTTTATTCTTGAGATTGAAACTTCAAATCGTAATCAATGACACTTACTTTGAATGATCTTGGGGTAAGAAGCACCAACATGTGGAAGCAGACACTTCCAACTCCTCTACAGCTAATGATTCTTGCGATACTCTTCCGATGTTTGAGGTCACAGCGACCCTCTCAAATAATTTATCGTTTTTGTTTTCTTCTGAAGGTTCATCTGCCTCTTCTTCTGATCTCTACGGAAATGATCAAGACCATTTTTGAGATTATTTACTCACCAGCAGGTCATCCTTGTTTGGTGTCGGTGGTGGTAAGAGTGCACCTAAATTCGACTTTGCTTGTAGATTGTCGTCACCAGACTTCTAAGCCTCGATCAACATCCGTATTATAATGAACATTTTACCTCTATCGCACCAATAATGTCCCTTGCAGAAGGAAGTAAAGAAAATCTTGCGACTTTTTGTTCAGCGACCATGCTTGCCGGTGGTGCAAAATGTGAAGAGTGCCTCCTCGTTGTTGATAGTTTCCTCACATGCAAAGCTGAAGGTGATAATGGGACAGCCAGATCTAAATCCTCAGCAATTATAGAGGTATCCGTGTCATCCATCATCGGGTGGTCGCTCTGAGAATGTGCAAGACAAAATTTCAATCTACTTGCATGCGGACATTTTTTGAGCATTTTTTTCTCGTGAAGGAACAGGGCTGGAACTGCACGGAAGCGGAAGGAACAACAACCAACACAAAACCTTGTTTTAAATGAACAACTGATTTGAAAAGTGCGTCCTAAAACATGCACAAGCACGACATTTCCCTCCTTCTTGTCCAGAAATAAATAAATTCAAGTGTAATTTGACAGCTTCAACTTGAAAGCTCCGGTTCTTGGGCCTTGATGTTTCTGCCGAGAGCCAGAGATGAAGAGAGTTGTCCTCTTCAGTATATTCATTTCTTTTGTTCTGTCACAAACAGAGAAGATCAAATGGAACGGTGATCAATGGAACATTCACGTTTCAATTGGGACACCACCCAAATCATTCAATCTCCAATTAGATACCGGCAGCGACATGGTATATCCATTCGATGTCATCTGATTCGGTTGCTGATGTCTGAAGATGGCCGTGTATGGCCAAGTATGTGTGAAGAACAAGTGCCCCGGTACTCCTAAGAACTTTTATGTTCCCGCCAACAGCACTACTTCAGTTCTGGAACCTTGCGACAGTAAGGTGTGCAGTTCTGTGCCGAATCACAAGTGCACGACTTCAAAACATTGTCAACAATCTTACGACTATCAAGACGATTCCTCTTGGACAGGTAATTGATGTCTATTTTTCTAATCACGGAATCATGATGTATCATTACAAATCGATGTGTTCATTTCATCACATAATGATGAATATTAGGGGTCTTAGTGAATGACGTCATCAGTATCGGGGGGCTGTCTACAACCCAAAAAGTTCTCTTCGCTGAAGTGTTACGAACAAACGGTGATTTTGAGGCACCTCAAGCTGATGGAATCCTCGGTGTCGGTTTCACTGATGCGGGGGTAGAAATTTCTCAGAATTTTCCACGAAAGATCTGAGATCAACAGGAGGTCAGCCCTGCCATGAAACAATTATACAAAGACAAAGCGCTACCCCAGGCTTTTTACATTGCATTTTTCGCAAATAATATTGGTTATTTTACGGTTGGACGTCCTGACCAGAAATACTTTTCAGTGAGTTTTTTTTGGATTTCGAGATTTAGAAATTTCTGATCATTTAATGATTATGATGACGAAATTCACCAGGGTTCACTGTCTACAATTGTCATGGCTCCTGACGCGGGAGGAAAGTTCAAAGAATATTCTGTGAAAGTGACAGGTGTCAATGTGGGCACAAAGTCTGTGACCAACAAACCGTATACTGCCGTACTGGGTGATCTTTTATTGAAAAGTTTCGCATTATTTGTCTGCAAATTGAAATTGTATATTATTTTTAAAACATCAAAAATATATATTACCCGGCAGACAAGCATCTGCACATATCACCAGTTGCATCGTGATACACGGTGACGTTAACGTGTTACCTACATCAATAGATCGGTAGCTACCGCGAATATTTATCATATTGAAAATTGTACATTTAAAACAACCTCTGATAATGGTCTAATTTATAGTTTTTTTACAACCAAGAATTTGCCTCACAATAAATCTCCTAACGTGTCCCGATACGTTCATTACCGTATTCCGTATCTTTCTGAATATCACAGACAGTGGCACGACATACACTCAGCTCCCTGCTGCTATTTTTAGCAGCGTTGTAGATTCAGTCAAGTCAGCAGTATGTGCTAAGAACGCGCAACAATGCGCCTGCAATGGAGATTCTTTTTTTCAAGGAAAAAAGATATGCAACATCATGGTGATTTTTTATTTTTCAAAAGAATTTATTTGAAAATTTTGTTTTCGTGTCTTGGCGGGAAATTAAAATCCAAAATATGTGAAAGAATTTCGAGAAATATATAATAAAGCTTTTAGAGTTTTGATGTCCTCCCCATCATCACATGGAGATTCGGTGATGTTTCCGTGAAAAATACCGGAAAAGAGTACATGGCCATCAGCCCTTCAGGATTGTACCAATGGGGTTTTCAAAATGGGACTGATGACGTCATACTCCTCGGCAACACCTTCTTGACAGGTGACAGACTGACGCTTTTGTGACTTAAATTTCTGTCAAGCTACAACGCACCTAAAAAATCCATTAATCATTCTTTTCTCTCTGCGGTGAAGTCAAAAGGACTCATCGACATAAAAACACAAAGAAATATTCACACTCTCAGGAAAATATGTCGGGTTTCTGCAAGAGAAAAAACAGATCCAGATTGGTCAGCTGACCAGTAATAAACAATAGACACTCAGTTAATACATTGTCCCTGTCGCTTTTCACCCGTATTGGAAGAATAATGTCTTTGAGATGGTTCAGCGCGAAATAAAAATAAATAAAATCAAATGACATTTTGAGCCGTCACGGTCTACAATCAGGAAACACGACAAGAAGATGCATTTTTCCACCATGATGAATCGCATCACTCTCGTGGTTCTCCTTGCATTCTTTGCAGTCGCTCAGTCCGGTATGTGTTATACTTTTTCTGGTCTGATCAATCTCAGCTTGCCTATGCAATAAAGCCGAATTGTTCTGCTCTTGCTGTGAATCCATGTCTCTGTACGGATATGCCAATGAGACTGTCTGTGCCAGAATGGACTACCTGCCTCAACAAATGGTGCCGATGTTTTGAATCATTCGTTCTGATGTAATCCAGGGAGTCGATTTTGTCTTGACAGCTAACGATTGGGTCCTCGTTAACAAGACCTACTCTCGTGAGTGATTGCATCTGGAATCCATCTCATTTCAATACCAAAATTGACATGATGCATGGCATCTCCAAGAGAAACACGACTCATCCTCTTTAGTTTCAGAACCTTATTTCTGCGCTGACATCAAAGTGGGAACCGCTTGCGTCGATTTTTCCCACATGACCTACTCTCCATCCCATTTCTCAGGATGTGTCGCTGTTGAATTCGATCTGCTCGGTTACAAGATCGTGAAGGTCGATCTCGGCTGTTTCAACTTGGGCGTACCAACACAAGCCCTTGTAAACCGAGATGTTGCCGAGATCCCTCTCTTTGGGGACGAAGAGCTGAAGCCTCTGAAAGAGTTGAAGCCATTAACCGCATAATAAATCTTGATCTTCAATTGACAAACATCCTAAAACTGATGATCCTTTTACTGCCATTATCTGAGATCATCTTTAACAATTTCTGAGGCTTTGGGCTGCCTTTGTTGAATTTTACCAAAAATGAGGGAATTTTTATGATAATTTCCTTCAAGGAAGGCTGTTCAGACACAATCAGATCATTTCACAGAGCAGCTTACAAAAGAAGGCGACATGGGGCTACTTACCGTATTGAGGAAGACGAAGCAGAAGGAGAGGGAGATGAGACTTTTGATGTTGTGAGTAGGAGGTTTCCTCTCGATCTTCTGAACAGAAAAGGGGTCTGGATAATGCTGGAAAGACGACTATCTTAAAAAGAATTAATGGAGAGGATATCGACGAAATCAGCCCAACATTAGGCTTCAATATAAAGACTCTGGAACATGGGACGTGAGTATCCTTGTGGTTCCATGATCTGATCTTTCAAGATACAAGTTAAACATTTGGGATGTAGGAGGGCAGAAATCACTGCGTTCATACTGGAGAAATTACTTCGAGGAAAATGACGGAATCATATGGGTCGTTGATAGTGCAGACATCCGCAGGCTGGTCAATTGTAAAGAGGAACTTCAAGAGCTATTGAAAGAGGAGGTGATGTACGGCTCATATCTCGCTCTATTCGTGCGAAGCCAAAACATGTACACCACGATCTCATGTTGAAATCGAGCAGAAATTGGCCGGCGCTTCTCTTCTCATCTTGGCCAACAAACAAGATGTCCCTGGCGCACACAGTTTAGAACAGATCAGACAAGTCTTGGGTTTAAATGAGACTGCCAAAACCGAGGTCAGAGGATTTCTGTTTTATTCAAATGATTTCAAAATTCAAAAATCTCAAAATTGTAAAATTGTTACAAATTCACAATTTTATAATTTTTTGGAAATTTAATTTGTGTATCATGACCTCATTTTTGATGATGTACAGAATGACGATACAACATTAGACGAATCAGAGACGATACACAACATCGGAGCACATAGACATTGGAATATCATGGCGTGCAGCGCTGTGACTGGTGAAGGCTTGTTAGATGGAGTCAACTGGATGGTGGATGATATCGCATCGAGAATATATCTCTTGGACTGATTTTGATATTTTATTATTTTCTTTGTTTTTTCTAGTTTTTTTATTTCCAGAAAATTAATTTCAATCTTGTTAGAATTTCGTCAGTGTTGAAAAAAATAAGATTTCAAATATTTTCCAAACCTGTGCTGTTTTTTTGAAGAATTTGTTTGTGCTGTCCATAATGGTTGTGGAGTTGTCCCCCACAACAAGGTAATAAAGATACACCGCCTAGTCCTTTGGAGAAGTCAATTTGGACATAATTTTATTCAAGCCACGGTGATCCGGGCCTCTTTCGTTTTATGTTGCCTCATTCTGATTTTTTTTTGTTTGTTTGAGATTCAGCATATGGAGGGGCCATTTTGTTTGTAATAAATATTTTTTGACCATCTACAATGAGATTGTTTAGAACACAACATTTCCGCCATTCAACACAACCACAAGACCAATATCACAGGTGATATGGATGTGGGTGAAGTGGCAACACTCAATTTTGTGGGCTGCCGCTGCTCTTCACAGACTAGTAAAAATTCAAAAAGAAGAAAAATTGCCGTTAAATTGTCGTATTCCCCATGGCAAAATCACATGGAGGGTAACAGCTCCTGTGGCAAAAGCAATGCAGACAGTAATAGAATCTTTGCACCTCGCTATTTCCGTTTGGTCAGCCTTTATTTTCGCACAAATAATGTCTGCATAGTCTATGTCTTTTTTGATGATTGTTGCACATGTTTCACCCAATCAAATTCTTCAGGCTTCTTCTTTTGTTCTACTTTTTTCCTTTCTTCTGCCTTCTTCTCCAAACTTTCCAACTTCTCAGCTCGTTCGTTTACTTTCTCGAAGTATCCTGTTGTTTCATTCTGTCTGAGATCGATTCTCATCAGACTCTCATCAATTCTGTCCACAGCGTGTTGAACATTATCTGCGATGCCCTTCTGTTCCTTCGAATCATCAATAACAGTCTGTAACATGGACATCACATAACCTTGCTGAGGTCATTGACTTTGTATACGAGATAACCAGTCAGAACTAAGTTTGCTGCCAGACCGTATTTGATCGTTGTGGCCATGTCGGTATTGTGATTTCAATGATTAGAATTCTCCGAAAACCCCCGAGAACCCACTTTCACATAGCCACATTACAAGCAACAAAGACATCACGAGAATCCAAATCATTAAGAGTTTCACTTCGAAGGTGAGCTTGAATGATTCTTTAAAAAAACGTGTTTTTTTCTGAGCAGATTGCAGAGGAACGATGCTTCAAGAAACATTCGCCCCAGAGATGGACCTTCCATCAGAAACAGAATCACGTACGAGACATGGAGTCATCTATCAGAAGTTGGGCTGGGATGATTTGAAACCTATGCAGCTCCTCTCCTCGGCCATCTTTCCAGGAAAGGTGATCTATCCTATCTGATTCCTGGTCTGAAACGCCAAGGTTAAACTTTTGTGGATCTGGCGTCTTTCTGTATTAATATACACCATAGTCGTCATCATATTAGGCCTCGCTCTGGTAAGAATTCCTTCGTCAGAGATCACATCGATATGATCTGAAAGTAATGATCATTCAGGCACGCTGGAAAGATGGAGATCGTCTATGGTGGGGATCTCACATTGTGGACATCTATTTCCTCTCCATTTTGTTTTATTTCTTGGTACGTCCACAGTCGTTTTAAGTCATTTCATGTAATACCAGGGGCATAAATATGATCTTGTTGCATGGTTCATTTTGCATGTGAAGCTGTAGAACCAAATGAACCGCGGCTTCGTCGCAGTACATTGTTAACAAAACTCCGTCCAAATCGCCCGTACTGTGTACTTTTTCAGCCATTCTATATACTTGTGCTAAAAATAGATCTGGCGCAATATGAGGGATTTATCCACTCTGCAAAATATGTTAAAGAACCAAAAAGTATTCACGCTCACATGATCAGTCTTTGTCTGTACTTCATTTTAAATTCACACGGGAGACTGGAAGACCTGCAGACTACCAGACATGGGGTGAGTTTTCATCGAATTTTCCATGATATTTTCAATTTTATCTATGGATTTAAGTCAAAATCATCTACAAATGATTCTCGCAGTCTTCTACACTTTTGTAGAAGACACTTCTTTTCTGAACTCATCTCACATTTTCATTTTCTTTCTGAATGATTCAGACGCGTGGAGTAACGCCTTTGAGCGGTTTCTTTGGGTTTGGTTTGAACTCCTGACACCTGGTGTTTACTTCCTAAGTTTTGTATATTGGGTCCTGACCCCAACGGCTAGTTCAGGATTCTACGGTGAGATTTGAAATTCAAACGATCGTGATGGCGGGAAAATGATCCGAAACCTCTGGTCTCTGAAAATTCGTGGAAATTCGGGATATTTTTGAAGAAAACTGAGCTTTTCAGCGTTTGTTTCCTTCGTGCTAAATCCCATAATCATGACAGCAGAATTAATGCTAAATAACCTGAGCATCAATTTATTCCACATCATATTTTGGTTCATCTGCGGAGTCGGATATTTCGTTGTAGTTTGGATGGCGAGAGGCATCTCAGGAGGGTCAGTTTTTCAGTATTTTTTTGAATTTAAATTTTCTTGAAGAATATTTTTTGAATTTATTACGGAAAAATAATCAATCCAAAAAAAAATTCTGAAAATAAAAACTCAAAAAATCCGTCTCAAATATTTGGTCCGTCCAAAACTGACCGTTCCAAATGATTGGTCCGTCTCCATTTTTTGATCCCCACAGTTTTGCCTTCAATTTCCTGGAATGGTCTCCACATTCAGGCGTGATATATATATTGTTGGTTGTAGTTGCCCTGATATTTTTCTTCATGGTGAAGGGCCTCGTCTCCATCCGTTTTCTCATCGCTTTTGAGGTATTTTTTTCTTAACATTTTTTAAATATTTTTTTAATATTTTTTTAATATTTTTTTAAATATTTTTTTAAATATTTTTTTTGGCAATAAACATTCTGGAGGATTTTGCAGAAATATTTCGAAATCTTTTCTGTGCATTTGGAAATGAATAAATTCAAAATTTCCGGAAAAAAGTGGCCCAATTCTTCCATGTGAAAACCGCTCGTTGTAGATGCTCTGAAAAAAATTGATTTTTAAGACATATAAAGCGACATCTCAGAATCTTTTTTCTGACACAAAAAAGGTAGAGAAGCACAGACGTTTTGCAGAGCTAAAGGAATGGGAGAATAACGGCAAGAGCGAATTTCACACAGACGATGAGGAGGGTCTTTTATAACGATTTCAGCACACGCCGTTGTCTGTGACCTCCAACATGAAGGAGAATGAACCTCGATATAAAGTTCAATGATGATTTCCATCCCATTTCTGATTTGAACTTGAGATTTGCAAAACAAGTGGACTGTCATTGATGGACGGAAAATCTCAACGTTCTTGATCTCATCGATGTCTGGAGTTGTTACAACAGATCATTCCCCCAGCTCATCAAAACATAAGGGAATTCTTTTTTAATTTTTTAGACTTTGCCATTTGCTGATCTCGATTCTGATCCGTCCGAACCGGCTTGACTTTCAGAATTAACTATTTATTGATATTCAAATTTTTATCTTAATAATTTTTTTATTGACGATTTATTAATATTTCAAAATAAAAAATATATGAATTTATTTATTAAAGACTTTTTCAACTTATATTTTTCATTTTCTCAACTTATATTTTTCATTTTCTGACAAGAATTTCTTTAAATAAAATTCATGACATCTTACCACAATAAATATCGAAGAACATTTGTCAATGAGGAGGTCCTTATATGACGTCATCACGCGTCACTCCCATTCATTCTGAAAGATGAAGAGATGCCAAGTCGTGAACCGGTTCAAAGTTCACGGTGCGACGTTATCTGACCATGATTGATTCGCGTTGCCTCGCGATGTTGTCCAGGGACGCGTGGATGTTGATCGGACACAACTGTTCAAGGAACACACTTCCGAAAGCTGGCTCATTTTGAAGTTTATCGGGTCGCGATCCATCAAGGATCAGGAACTATTTGAGAGATGGGGAATAAAGACACACCCGTGACTGAGGAGGAGACGAGTGGGTCTTGACGATGTTCTTTATGATGAATGATACCGGACATAATTTCGAGATGAAGAAGAATCTGACTCTCTTACAGGGATCTTGAAAGCTTATATCGCAAAGAACCACCCAAATGACACATTTAGAGCTTGCCATTCTGTTATGGAACAGAAAAAAGGTTTCTTTGGATCAAGTGCTGCGAGAAGGATCATTGCGATCACTTTCTATAGGATCTTCATCTTTGGTGGATCATCTAAATCCATTTTGCAGCAGGTGAGCTGGCAACCTCTGTATGATCTTTCCGCTTCTTGACAACCTTGACTCTACACAATCACCCTTGACTCCAGCGGAAAAAGGACGATCTCGTCACAATGCTAATTGATGTGGAGCAAAAATCCAGCCATTACTTTTGTCAACGTTGTCAAATGTTGACATCCATGGTCGCATCTGTACAGAGCTCAATGCCTCTAAAGGCGAAAAAATTCAACTTGCCAAGTCACCAATTTATAAAGTCTCATCATCTGTTTTCGCACGCTGGTGATGACTGCCGATATCATGAAAAAAAAATGAAGAGATGATTGACATCACCACAGCCAAGAGAGTTCCATCTCTATGACATCTCACGTATAGAATCATCTGCCAGTGCGATGCTCACTTTCAGAATCAGACCGCCACGTGCACCAAAGATCGTCTACAGCATCGGACTTTTAGCTTCGACGATGAGCTCTGTGTCAATGCCACTACCTAAATCGCCAAGTGCCGGGAGTGTCGCACCGCCTTCACCAAGTATTGAGGAGGTAAATTTGAATTTTGAACGTCGAAATTTGGCGGGAGTTTCTCAAGCGACTTTGAAATTTTGATTATTTATGGGGAAGATGGATCTAAATTAAAAAAATCAGGCACCGGTAGGAATCGAACTCACGGTCCAGTGCAGTTCTGGGAACATGCCGACAATCTGCCGAGATATCATAAATTCATTCCAATTGATCAGCAGAAATTTCCCGCCAGAAACAGCCTGCGCTCTATTTATAGGACAGATGTGAGTTTTCTGTCAAGTTTTATGACGTATGATGACGTCATCACAGTGAACTTGCCACCGAGGAGCTTCCGGGTGAGTGAAAATTCGAAGAAAATCCAGTTGCACACATCAACAGCAACATTCTTCTGCCACATTTCGCATTGATGACATGATGTAGCGATGGATGACGGGCAGTCTTTTGTTGCTATTTATAGAGCGTGGTGTAACTACTATCTATACCCACCCCATCCTGAATTTTTGTACCATTTAGAGGCTCTTTTCTACTACAGCGACAGGTTCGTCTCAATTATTTGTAGAACTCACCATCGTTTATTTCTAAAAATAAAAACCTGACTCGTTGTAGAGAGCTGGACCTGTCAAGTGTTCCAGGAATAGATACGAGGTCAGAGGCCGCCCTGAACTTGTGGCCCATAATGGCAGCTCTAAGATACGACCAGTACTTTAGGTGTTTGAGACTGCACAAAATGCCAAGAAAAGAAATCGTCTACTTGATGGCGGATGTGCTCAGGTTTGTCTTGAAATTCAGAAAATTCTGAATGTTTCGAAAATTTAAAGTTTTTTAGAAAGTATTTTCGAATTTAAAATTCGGAATTTTCTGCGCGTTATCAAAGTGAATGTGTTGGGAACAAAATATCGCGTTAAACAAACGCGAACATCGCGGTATGCAACCGTGAAACATGCAAATGTTCGTGGAAATGCGCAATTTGCCTCGAGAAATTCCCGCGCTTTTTTCTTTTCAAATTTTGAAAATTTCTAGAAACAATGTGTCCCTGACCCGATTTGATTTTGAGGAAGTCGTCGCTGATGAGCGATTGTGGGTCGACATGTGTACCGCGATATCTCATAACCCCCACAACAGGGTGAGTACGATATCATGAATAAATCAAGCCATAAAAACAGATCTTCGGGTATCTACACTGCGGCACAGCCGCAGGCACAGCTTTTGGCGGGAAATTATGTTAGTTGAGCACCAGACATTGTTTTGGGCCCACATATCCCACAAGTTGTGTTCCAAAACAAAGATGCGATGCTCATCATACAAATACATTTATCAAATGATGACATGATGCAGATCCAAATGATTCGCATCGCGGATGCCACTTTCACGAGCAGATCTGCCGCAGCCTTATCCCTCTCTCTGTCTAAATTGACCCACGCCGTAACATCCCTCGAACTTCCCAATTGCAATATCCAACCCAGGGGTGTCGCAGCTTTATTCGCAGGTTTGGCGCAGAATTGGGGTCTGTCACTCACCTTGGAGAACTTGGACCTCACGGTGAAATTTCCCCGAAATTTCGGTTTATGACATCTTGATTTTCAAATTCGTATACAATTTACGTATTGAGATTACGATTGATGACGTCATCAGGGGGCTACTTTTGAGAAGGAAGGTAGTGTTGCCATGGAGAATTGGATCTTGCAGATGAAGAGGGAGTGTAAATTGAAGAGATTGGTAATAGGAAGGTATGACGTCATGACACGTCATCAACTGTCACCACCCAAAACATACACAAAAAAACACCAGAACTATCTTTGCGGCAAAGCCGCAGAAACAAGCTCAATAAAATTAATAATAAATTTTGGTACAGCTCGATTATTCACAAATGCGGCTATGCCGATGTCTGCACTGTCCTCTGCTGTACAGCTATTCCCCACACTCGGAGACCCATCACCCAAACTTTGAGACCTGATGACGTCACAGGACCGCCCTCATCCTCGCCATCGCCCCCTCTTTACGCCACCTCGAGAGGCTCACCCGATTGGACCTCTCTGCCATTCACATTGACCAAGGTGTCGCATGTCTCCAGATCGCTTATATCTGCGAAAAGATCGCGACACTTACGCACGTCAATCTGGCCAAGTGTGGGATGAACGTGGAGGCCCTGGAGCCGATCCACGAAGCCATCACTGGTAACCCTTACCTGAAGGATCTGGAGGTGAGTGTCCGTTGGTTACCGTGGATACACGGTTAGCTAGACGTGATTTTGCGGTAGCACCTGTCAGGTCCTTTTCTGAGATGTGTTTGGTGCGGCAGAGCCACATATATATAGATGTTGTATTCTGTTGTAAGGACGTGACGTTGTGGCTCCACCGGCATAAAGACGTGACGTTGTGGCTATAACTGGACGCTGCGGCTCTGCCGCAGCCAAGATTTCATTTCCAGGAAAATTCCAATCAGGGGTGTATTTATTTTTTTGGCTGTAAAGACTTGTAAATGCAGCTCAAAACCACATCTACAACCAGAATTTTCCCGAAATCTTCTGAGAAATTTCCAGTATAATTTGAGCGGGAACCCGATGACAGGCAGAGCGATAAGATATCTTAGTACAAGCTTCAAGAAGATCAACAGTCAGGCTGTACAGACTACAATCAAATTCAAATCATTAAACTTTTCGGACATCAAGATGAAAGACGAGTCCATCAACGATTTGTTGAACAGCATTGCCGGGTTGAGAGGTGATTTTTTGAAATTTGAAATTCGATTTTGGCGCGAAAAAAGTTCAAAGGATTTTCAGACCTGGTGAAAAGGGGTAATATTAACATTTCAAAAATCAAGTTGAATTTTCAGTGCATTATATGTGATCTACAACTACATTATCTTTCAAGTTGAAAATCTAATTTTGATAGGTTTACGGACATTGTTGCTAAGCAACATAACTAATAAAAACACAACCAGGGAACCCCACTTGGGCCTGGTTCTTAGAAAAGTCGTCGACGATTGTCCCCATCTCGAGGTGAAGATTCTCCGACTTTTCATCCAAATATTCCACGGAAATTCACGGAAATTTCCAGGAATTGGACATATCAAAAGGATGGGGCAAGGGGAACGCGTTGATGCTGCTGCCAGGCCTGAACAATGAAAATTCTGTGCTAAAATCGCTGAATATTTCCGGTAAATTTCTACATGACAGTCGCATTGGAATGTGATTTTATAGTCGCATCGGAATGTGAATTGAATTATAAATATTAGAATTTCCAAAAAAAATGAATTTTCATCGAGATTTCAATCTCAATCAGAATTTTTCAAGAACAATCCGAGATTTTTCATTGAAATTTCAAGGAAATAACATGGGCGACCGTGGTGCCATGCACATCGCCATCTTCATACGGGACAACACCTCACTTCTCGAATTATTAATGGACGAGAACAAGTTGGGACAGGCGGGGCTCATGTCTATAAAGAATGCGACCCTCAGGAGCACCTCCATATGCAGAGTCACTCAGCACGTAGACATGGAGAGAGCGATGTCTGGTGAAGGTGAGGAACTGTTTCGTTATGTTTGGTGTACTGCGGTAGAGCAGTATTGCAGTTGTTCTGCCGCAGTGTTGCATTTGTCTTGCGGCTCTGCCGCAGTATGGAATTACCATTTGCTATGCGGCCTTGCCGCATTATTGCATTTGTCTGACGCATTTGAATTTGTTCTGCGGCTCTGACGCAGTATGGAATTACCATTTGCTATGCGGCCTTGCCGCATTATTGCATTTGTTCGGCGCTTTGCCTCATTTGAATTGCTCTTGCATTTATTTGACTCTTGACATCACGTGATTCTGTCCACGTCTGTATTTTGACAGCTGTCAATATGTCAAATGTCAGATCTGCTCGCCTCGTTATTTTTATATTGATGTCATCTACAGATTCTGCCAAGAGACTCGCGATTGTGGAGACGTGCCTCCAGACCAGGGCCAGGTTGGAAGCCAATATAACTGCTTCTGAAGGAAGATGGGAGGCATTTGACCTCACCAGATCCTCCTACAACATTGTCACTCCCGTAAGTGATGGATCTATCACAATGCGCTTCAGAATCGCTTCGCGCGTGTTTGCGGTGCATTTTGTGTTCTGGTGATTTGCGGCAACACAAAATATTGTGAAGGAAATTACGATGGAAAAATCGAGGTGTGGTTAACCCTTTCAATACCTGAATGCGTCTTATCACGTTTCTTACCGCGGTCACAAATCTTTGAGACCTGCATGATGCGTGATTTACCGATAAGACGCATTCAGGTACTGAAGGGTTAAGTGTATTTTCATGTTTGTGCAAAAGCCTCCCACTTACCAAAGGAAATTTAAATTTAATGAAAAAAATACATTTTCCGCAAATACTTTAGCACGATTTTATTCACCGAAAATATGCTCAACAGCAGAAGAAATGTCTGCGGCAAAGCCGCAAACAAAAACACTCTGACACAAACACTCACACCTTCAGGATCACCTCGAACCTCTCGCGGAAGTCCCCGCCAATGTGGGCTCCAGCTACGTCAACACGGCCGTGACCATGTCCGAGTTTGAGGAACAACCCGTCGCGGACAGTGGGCTGTCTTATTACAGCCAGCCCACGCATTACGGCTCGGCACATTCCACACTCACTTTCTCGCAATCTGCGTCAATCCGTGAGGAACAAAGGAATGACATAGACATGTCTTCAAATCATGTATGTATCTCGTGGTATTTGTTGTGCAACTTAAGATACGATGAAAGGAAGACAGTGGATAATGTATTTGGTGGTAAAGCCATGATGGGTGAAATTTTGTTGAGCTTTTTGTGCCTGTTTTGTCTATTTTTGGATGCAGGGAATGTGCTTTTAGTTCTTCTGAGCCGCAATATATCTTTAAAAATGCAGTCAATGAATGCAAAATCATTCGATGCAACCGTGGATTGTAAAGATCTGCCAAATCAAACAATCCCTACTGCTCATTGCTTTTTATTGTTTGTACTGCCTTCAGCAAAGACATCTTCCAAGTCTGAATCTCTTAGGATTCGTGGAACTCCTCTCCCAACTTGCAGACACCACCCCCACCTGTGTACACTCCTGACGACCAGACCTCTGAACCCCCCCTCCCTCCCCCTCCTCCTATATTCCCTTAAATCAGAGGAAATGAAATAAAAGTTGAGAAAACTTCGGGAATTTCATGTAATTTTAACAATCTACAATTGAAATTACATTTTCTTAAGAAAGAAACATTTGGTGCCAAATCATCGAGCATGAGCGATCATTGTTTCACACAAGGCGGCACCAGACATCATCCTCTCTTCGGAAGAAGAATTGACCACAGAGCCAGCACAAAGATAAAGTCAGAAGGAGTGTCTCTGCAGGTCTTTCCCTGGCAGCGGTCCTTGCATCTGGTGCCAATTATCCCTCTGGGGGTTCTGAATGGTGGTAGAGAAGAGATATTCCAGCAGCTTCCCTTGGTGTACCTTGTGTTTGCAGGGCCGCTGCAGTGGGTAATACGCTCAGCTTTTTTATTTGATTAACCACTCACAATCTGGTTCCAACCCAAGAAATACAGACACACGTATGTCAAGTTCTATTGATATACATGCCACGTTGTAGAGATAAGAGAAACACAAACCTCACAATTGAGTCCAACATCTATAGCACAGATGCTTGAGCCTGTTCCTGGGCCAAACACAACTAAATAATCATATTTTTATTTTATTCTGAAAAATGAAAATAAATTTAAAAAATATTTATGCAATTATTATTATTGAAAAGCTATATAAATTACATCATCGTCCGAAAATGATTCCATTTGTACTCATTCATTACATTACAACTCAGAACTCGATCAGATTCTCCTCCTTATTTCCAGTGTTCTCATAGAAGGGATTAGATCGGTCGATGTTTGGTGATGTCGGTGTAGGTGTGCCGACTCTTCTGGACGTCTTTGGACTTCTCGATGAGGGTGGGCTTGGCAGCACAGGAACAGTTTGGTTAAGAAGAGCTGCGGGGATACCACTTGTTCTGAGCCCATTCGAGGAATTACGAAGAAATGGGCTGGAAGGTTGGCTGCGAATGATCAGAGGGAAAATGAGAGATTATGATGATCGACCTGTCCATGAGAGGACTCATATCAGAGGGATGTTTGGGGGCGAGGGCTCTTGAATAGTTACATTTGGTCTCTGCCCAGATCTGTTCTTCTGTTGTTCCGTTGGCCCTCTTCAAGACGCCTAATGACGTCATCAAAATATTTTGATGAGATCCCTACCAGGTCCCATCCTGCCTCCATCTTCCCAGAGACCCTCATAAACATCGCCATCTTAGATGATTAGATCACTTTAATAACATCGAAAGACTCACCAGGCCAAGCGTATCTTCCGATTCCCATTCTGACGTCATCAACAAAAGTACCAGTAAAGACACCCCCATTGGAATATTTTGTGATGCAATCCTTACCGTGTCTTTGATCTCTGCGCCATGTACCTTCATAAGAATCTCCATTCGCCCATTTCATGACACCAAAACCTAATGTAATTTTTACACAACTGTAAATCATGATTCTTTACCTTCTTTAAAGTCATTAATCCATCCTCCAGAGTAATTGTCTCCTCCTGCCCATACAAGTGTGCCTTGTCCATGTTTCAATCCATTCAATTGTTCCCCAGTATATCTGATCAATTGTCAGATTGGATTATTTATCATAAAGAAGGAAGATCCACCTTCCAAACTCATCGTTGTCTGATTGTGAAGGGGAATCCAGACTCAAACTAGAGAGACGACCTTTAGCATTTGGTACTTTCGGTGACTCTATGAATTTCCGTGCGAGCTTCTTCATGTTGGTGAGGCGCTGATAGAGGTGATGTCAATGTTCTGGGAAAAAAGAATTCGTTGTAGAGCTATTTTTCCCAGTGTCGGGGAACCAAAAATGTCTTCCAAATTCTTTGCAGCCTTCTGGCGATTTTCTGCCACCGGCACAAACCAGACCGCAGCAAGCAAGGTGGCACAGGCGAATTGATACCATTCATAATAAAAGCTTCCATTTTGCCTCAGACATTGGTCAGGTTCCTCAAGTTCGTGGGAAATACTTCGACAAGCTCATCATCTTTGTTTTTATGAACCTCAACCAACGAAAAGGATGAACAAAAATCTAATTAATCTTGATATAATACATGTCGTACATTCGATCATCTACAACGGAGCAAAAAATCTAAAATAATGGGAGACGATTTTACAACGGGAACATCAGCAAATTTTCTTCATACAAATTGACACCATCAACCGATCAACGATGCCAAAAGACAAAAAGAGACCGCACAAAGATCAAACAGAGGAGGAACCTGAACAGATCGAAAAAACAAAAGATGAGTCAGAGACAAAGAAGGCAAAGAAGCAGAAGTCAGAGGCAGTTGCAGCGAAGAAATCACAAAAGACCTCTGATGAAGATGTAAAGACATCAGAAGTGAAACCTAAAAGGAAGACATCGGAAGCAAAATCTGCTGAGAAGATCACAAAAAAAACAGCCGACAAAGATGTAAAGACATCAGAAGCAAAACCCAAAAAGAAGAAAAAGACAAAGGCAGGACGTAAGAGGATAGTGTTTTGTTAAATGGATGTTGATGATCGCAGCACTTCCCCCCGGCAGCACAGAATTACCCGCGACAGACGAAGACAATACAGAGCTCATAGATGACATTTCAAATTTCTGGAAACAGTTGCAGGAGGTATGGATACAATCACCGACCAAATCTCCTTCTTTTTGGCAGCACAGATACGAAGCTCATGTTCAGCCTGCAATTGTTTAGATTTTTTTCTCACCAAGACTAATTAAACACCACAAACCAAATTCAAACATCTACGTGATACATCTCAAGAAATTCTTTGTCTCTCCAGCAGCTAAATGTCTTTGTTCCAAATGATCTCATACAATCACGATTGAAATTTGATTAGAATGGTCCTGGAGAAGATGAACCAGATCAAGACGAACAAGATCTCGCCTACGAAGAAGAGGAAGCATGGCCCACCATCGTCTCTAAATCAAAGAAGAACAAGAAGAAAAATACCGAAGACAAGCCAAAACCGAGAGTACCTGCTGTGGGTGGAGCCAAAAAGACATATTTCGATGATTGATCCTCTTTCATTTTGATGAAATGAAATAAAATAGAAATAAAATAAATTTATTTTGTGTTGTAGTTTTGGCCAACATCAGCACACCGACACTTCCCGACATTAACCAAACAGGTATTCAGAACGAAACATGGCGCTGGAGGACGTCTTAGATGTCGGCGTCAATGAGAAGAGGTTCTGGGGGCTCACGCCCATTCTGGCCATTTTATTGCCTCTAATTGTAGGGAGTCTGTTGATCATGTTGGGACGATTCATAAAGAGCTTGTTTCGAGTGTTGAAATCAAACAACATACCCAGATCACAACTCTTGAAGGAGATGAAGACCCTATATATGCAGAGACCACATCAGGTGAATTTCGCGCTATAAAAATAGGATGATCGTCATACTCCACAGATCAAGAGACATTCCAAATACAGTCCTTATTCTGTCCGCACATTTTTGTCATCCTCAACGCCTGGAGCTTGGTGGGTCAGTGAAATCAATCTTAATTGACACGGCTCATCATTTCACAGAACATTTTTCAAATCTTTTTGACTTGTTTATCGGTCACTTTTTACGTGATAGAATCGTATTATAATCGACTCAACATGGACAAAGAGTACTGGATGTTTACGATCGAGATCACCATCGCCGCGCTATTCACGTTGGATTATCTCATCAATTTTTATGGTGCAGAGGACAGGTGATCACCCATCATTCACCATTCTGTAAGTGTTGATCTGATTCTCTCAGATTGAAATACTTCTGGTCTGTGGGCGCCCTTGTCGATCTCTTAACCGTGATACCTGTCATCATTGAGTTGTTAAACACTTCCACATTAGGAGATGAAACTCTAACGATATTGAGAGCTGTGAGGATTTTCAGACTTCACAAAGCCTTACAGCTGACCGTCAACGGTAATTTTCCCAGCATTACAAACTTCAAATTCAAAAACGCGCGGGAGATTTCAGCGCTCATTCTCGAATTCAAAATTTGAAAATGGACAGTGGTGACAAGGCAAGCATTGACCCTGATCATCACTTTTGTGTCTCTATTCTATGTTTCCGCGACCATTGTGATGATCATTGAATCGTTACATTTCCATGATGCTCTGTACCTCATCACTGTAGTATCCTTTTCAATCCTTTCATTTTATTATTTATTTTATTTTCTATTATGGCGGGTTGTAGATTGTCATGAGATTTCCTTCACTTTTCTCATACTTTTACAACGGTGGGATATGGTGACCTGAGCCCTCACACTGCTGAAGGAAAAGTCATCATGATTGTACTCATCCTGATCAGGTATTTATTTGAATATCTCATTATTATATTTTTTATATTACAAATTCGAAATTTAAATTTTATTCTTTTTTTATTATAATTTTATTATTATAATTTTCTTCTTTTTTTATTTATTTATTTTAGTTTCTTCGTTCTCTCTTACCAGACGTCACTTCTCATCTCCGCCATATCTGATGTCTCACGTGAGTCTTTTTCCAAAATAATTGGTCGTTGTAGATGAGACATCTGAGGTATACAGCCTATGATGCGTCATTCCCAAAACCACGTAACACGGTCAGAAGGCACGTGGTAATTTTCGGCGAATTTTCTGTGGCCAGTCTCAAAGAAATTTTCCGAGAGTTTTTACACATGGTGAGTGATCCGAATATTTTTATTGCACTTGTGAGGATTATTTACATCGTTGTAGAACCGTGCTATTTTATTTTCGAGATTTTTATGTTACAAAATTATTATTTTCAAATAGAATATTCTAAATATAGAACAGAGTCACCGCAGCCACAACCGCATCGTGGTGTATTCACCTCACGACCCGCCCGCAGAGATTCTTCAAATTTTAAAAGTCCCGTTCTTCCAGCAGAATGTCACATGGTTAAGAAGATCGACAGACGTGAGTTTTAATTATGGGATGAAGAAAACTTGACCCTTGAAACACCTGAATGCGTCTTATCACGTTTCTTACCGCGGTCGCAAATCTTTGAGACCTGCATGATGCGTGATTTACCGATAAGACGCATTCAGGTACTAAAAGGGTTAAAAATAATTCTTTTGGCTGGGCCAAGAGAGTCTGCAGAGTGGAATGTGGAAATGTGGACAAACTGTTGCGGCTTTCCCGCGAAAAAATTAATATGAATTTTCAGAGATTTTTTTGGGATTTTTAGTGGCTCACGGCTCCACTGATTATTGAGAATTTTTATGTGAAATTTCATTCGTCTTTTTCGATTTCTAGAAATAAAATTCCGAGAAAAAAATTCGAAAATTCACAAAAAATGTCAACAAATGACGAATCAACAGATACAAGCGGACATGGGAAGAATTAGGATAGCAGAGGCGGCAGCGTGCTTCATGAGCTCAGATCCTTATAACGACAATGCCAACTTGGGCGACACAGATTTATTGTTGCAGGCCATCGCTGTGAAGAGTTTCTCCAAGGATATTCCGATGTACATTCAGGTATTTTATTATTTTTTTCTATTTTAAAATTTTCGATGTGATTTGTAATGCCGTTTTGATTTCTCGTGTTGATATATTTACGTACTGTTTTTTCTTCTATTTTTCGAGATATTGATATGGTGTCCAGGTCTTAAAGTCTTCCGTTTCTCAGAATTTAAGATACTACCCGAGGGTTCAGCTTGTTCCGTGGGGAGAAACAATTATGGTATTATTTTCGCATACTTTTGATCAGCCTCTCCAATGAATTTTCTCCGAAATTCCTCTGATTTTTTCTGATTTTTCAAACCACGAATACGAAAAATCACAAAATGATAAAAATAAAACCTTTACAGAGCATGCTGGGCCAGAATTGTCTGTGGCCTGGGTTCTCAGTATTGATGATGAATTTGATCCGAACTACAATGGCTCCGGAAAAGGGAAGCTCAGCCGAGAGAAAACGTCCCAACTGGCTGAATGAGTACAGTGAGTAGAACTTTGAAACGTATAAATCGTATTTTCTGAACTATTTTTTTATATTTTTCATAAGATTCTGAGATCAAAAACGGGAAAGATTGTGATGAAAAATAGTTTCAGATTATTTTTTATTTTGAAAATGCAGAATAATTCAAAAATATCTGAAGATTTGTAGTCAGGGGCGCTTCGAATGGAATTTCAAAGGGGAAATTGCCTTCCTTCTTCTTTGGAAAATCATATCAAGAGACTTCCACAGTGAGCATCTTTTATTTACATTAAATTTTTTTTCCAAAATGTAAATTTGGAAAAAAATAGTTCAAATAAAATTATTACAGAATTTTTGTGATCCAAAAAGTACTGAAAGAAAATTAGTTTTCAAAAAAATTATTGGATTGTTTTTTATATCTAAAAAAATCAAAATTTTGAATGAAAACAGTTTTTATTCGCGAGATTCCAAGTGACACTTGTGGCATTAGAGGTGACGAATGAGTCTGATGGGACAAGAACTACCATAGTTAACCCTGTCGGATATACTATAAGCCCAGGAGATGAAGGTACTCATCCCTCCATCATTCATCGATCATTCCTCCAATCATCGTCATTCGTGCTAATCACCCGCACAAAACATTCACGATTTATTTTATATTTTTTCAAGAACATCTTTTTCCACTTGGTAAAATATGACATCAACAAAATCACATCTTTTTTACCAAAAATTTTTCAAAAAAAATCTGAAAAAATTTTCAAAAAAATGTAAAAAGATGTAAAAAAAATAATATTCACCAGGATTTATGATCTGTCCGAATGAAGAGTTGGTGATTGCAATAGCATCTTATAACAGGCAGAGGGATGACCAATTGGATAATGGCAATGTGGAGAGTGCATTCTTTGTTCCTGGAATCAGAAAACTGGCGGATCTGGCCCATCTATTTGATGAAGAAGAGGTATTTTATTTTTAAATTTAAATTTTTTCATTTCAATTGTAAGTGGAAAAGAATCTTTGTCAAAAAATATTCAATAAAAATTATCCAATGAAATTACTCAATAAAATTATTCAATAAAAAATAATAATTTTGTAGGAAATCGAACCTGTCGAAGGGAAATTGGTCCACTTGGAGACCATGTCAGAACCACCACCAAAAAGGCAATCCAGCAGCACAGATTCCGAGGGCCGCAGCTCCATCTCCATGTCAGAATCTCGTCCCAGCATCTCCGCGGAGTACGCCCTCACCCATTCAGACTCGGAGACCCCGAGCAGTGCCGGGAAAACGATGAGGGACTTGTTCCACGCATCCGACGAATCGGCAGATATCAACACGAGATCACTAGACAGGTGGGTTTAGGGTTTAAGAATTTTTTCGGTTTAATTTTATTATTCATTTGCGAAAAATTCGAATTTTTTAAATTCGAATTTGAGAAAGTTAATACAGATTTGTACCAAATGGATACAATTTTTTTTTCAAATTTCAGAATAATAATTATCTTAGAGTGACTTTCTCTGACCATATCGTGATTGTTGGGCCGCTGGATGCCGAATTTTCCCATCTCATTTTAACATTGAGAAGAAAGACACTCACGGAGATCAACAAAATCGTACTCGTTCATCACAATGTGAGTCTATTTTTATATTTGAAATTTCTTTGAAATTTCTAATGTAAAATTTCTACAAGTGGAAAATCTCCGAATTTGGATTTTTCGAATTAAAAGTTGGAAATTTCTGACGAAAAAAGGTTCCGGACGAAGAGGTTTGGCACGGTCCCGGATATTTCCCGGATGTTTATTTCTTTTTGGTAATTTTTTATTTTTAAATTTTCATGAAAGTTTTTTGTTAAATCAATTTTTCAACTTGAAGCTGTGGAGATGTACACAGCAACTTGAAGGTCTAAAAGTCTCCGAATGATGTCTTTTGACCATCTACAAACGTTTTTACAACGGGAGAAACTGCACATAAAAAAACGAGATCATCGCGTACACAAGGCACTAAAAATAGACTCGAAAATTCTTTGAAAAAGAACAGGGAGATATTGAAAAAGACCACGAATTGCTTAACCTGAACAAATGTAAATGTCTACTCATTCTCTCCGACCCAGAGCTCCGAAAGCACTCCACGGTGCATGATGCACACACCATCATCGTGGTGAGGACTCTGCAGAACATGTATAGAGGCATCACAATCATCTCGGAGATAAGTGAGTGAAGTTTCACGGGAATTTCGTGTACATTTTGTGGATCTGATTGACGAGGATCGCGACAGCATCATTATCATCAATGATCGTCATCATTGAAGCTGTCATTGGCTTTTCTGCAGAGATGAACCCATTGTGATGCTTCATATAAACATAATGACTCACCTCATCACAGCACATCCATCATCAGGTCGCCTCTTACCAGGTGGCGAAGACGTCCCCTGTTATAAACACAACTTCAAATGGTACCAAGGGTGGAACCCTACAGAGATGCTCTCCGATGATGATTCCGCATTGAATTTGTCTTCCGGGTTTGTCGTGGCGCCTTCTTTGATCTACAACGCGCTGCTGGCACAGAGTTATTACCAACCGCATCTGGTACATATTGTCCAGTTGTTGGTGGTTGGAGCAAAACCTGGACTGGACGGTAATCATTCTTTGTGATCTTTGTGGTGGAAAAGACGTTTTTACTACTGCGGCTCTGCTGCAGCACCGAATCATCTGGGCTCTTTCATTGTTGTGAAAAAAAGAATATAGAACCAAAAGTTTGTGATGTTTTTATTCCTGCAGCACCGAAGTCTCTATGTCTCTACAGGCATCACACTTACTGACAACCAAAGTGTCCAGCCACATCAGATTGATCTCACCACCTGATAACCTCAGTAGCGAGAGGACTTACGGCTACATCTTCCATCAGCTCATCACAGAATGCAAGATGGTGCCCATCGCCCTCTATAGGGTCAGACCGCGCGGGAAGCCTTATGTCTATACGAACCCGCCACCATCTACGAACGTGCAAAATGAGGATAAGATATTCGTCCTGGCGCACAACTCGGCACCCGTCAAGCCGATATTGACTTGATAAATTTAAAATGCATTGAATGATTCATAATCTTTCTTGTCAAAACTGGTAAAATTTGCTAAAGCCCCAGGATCTCTACCACTTTTTCCAAAAATAAGACATGTGATCATCGCGCAAAGACACATCAGCATGGCCAACAGGAATAACAAGAAGAAAGCTGCACCAAAGAAAATAGTTATGCAAAGTCTTGACGACGTCAATCCATTTTTCTAAGACAAACACGCAGAAGTCATCTCGGCTAAAGTTGACGTAAAATGTAGAGTTACAGAACTGGGCCTTTGGTTGTTCATGCAAGGAGAACAGAGGCAAGACCTTTCAAGGACGGTCGTGAGATCACATCACGCGTGATTGCAAAGTTCAACATGCATCACATGGCAATTTGAAACTTGAATAAACATATATACTAAGAGAATTTATGGAAGTTGGTATCGTTTTCGTGCCTCTAGAGATGAAAATAAACGTATATTGGATATTTATTTGCACATCTAGAGTGTAGAAGGATTGACGGCTCCAAAATTAAAAAAAATTGTCGTAAATGCACAAAAATTTCTGGCCAGTCATAAATTCTCGCGAAATATACAATACAAAATAAATTAAAAATCAAATAAATAAAATCGAGGAAAATTCATGGAGTTTCGCGAGGATACGGCCTAAAATATCCAAAAAACTCACCCCAGGAGGGCAAAATGTTCCGACACCGGGAGTCGAACCCGGGGCTCAGCGGTGAGAGCGCTGGATGTTACCGTTACACCATGTCGGAATGGCTTGTCTACAACGAGCCTGAACACATTCATGATCATCATGTAAGATGAGATCGTCGAGATCTGGTCTGGAGTTGGTTTGGGAGGTGTATATTGGCTGTACTATGTCTAAGAGAACGTTTGGGGGCCTAAAATAGTTCACAATGATGTGATATCATTATGTCATCGAGTGTCCGTGTGCTTCTGCCTGCCGTGGCAGCTGATTACCTATCTGCAGAGGCTGATGTGTCATCTAATATAAACAGACCTGTGGTATCGATCAATGATGGAAATGTATATGATTTAATGATGTATCTTACTCGATGAGAGGGCCTCTGAACGAAAATTGGAACATCCTATGGCACATTCCAATCTTTCAAGACACTTGGAGTTTCGAATATAAGGATCTTCATCCCCACACTCAAAACATGTATATGTAGACTGAGATCGATATAGAAAGGTCAGGGTGGTCTGTTGAGTTGAGTCGATACGAGAATCTTGAAAATGTATTTTCTCTTGAATCTTGGAAGGGTCAATCGATTCAACTCTTAT